>CP116447.1:108193687-108230586 GCA_028216015.1 Quercus dentata
AAATTAACATGCACCGAATCTTTTGAAGTGGTTAAATAGAACCTTAGCTATGTCGAGTCCTTGGACCTCCTACTTTGGGGAAATTAACACGCAACGTAATCTTTTGAAGCGGCTAAACAGAACCTTAGCTATGTCGAGTCCTTGGACCTCCTACTTTGGGGAAATTAACATGCACTGGAATCTTTTGAAGTGGTTAAACAGAACCTTAGCTATGTTGAGTCCACGTACCTCCTACTTTGGGGAAATTAACAAGTCACTAGAATCTTTTGAAGCGAGTTAACAGTCATAGCTATGTCGGGTCCTCGAGACATCCCGCTTTGGAAATTAACACGAATCTTTTTGAAGCGGTTAAACAAAACCTTAGCTATGTCGGTCTTCGACTTCCCGCTTTGGGGAAATTTACACGCAATGTAATCTTTTGAAAGCGATTAAATAGAACCATAGCGATGTCGTCCTTGGAGCCCGTTTTGGGGAAATTAACATGCACTCGGAATCTTTTGAAGTGGTTAATGAACCTTAGCAATGTTGGGTCCATAGACCTCCGCTTTGGGGAAATTAACATGCACTTTGGAATCTTTTAAAGTGGTTAAACAGAACCTTAGCTATGTCGAGTCCTCGGAGCTCCTACTTTGGGGAAATTAACACGCAATGTAATCTTTTGAAGTGGTTAAACAGAACCTTAGCTATGTCGGGGCCTCGGACCTCCTACTTTGGGGAAATTAACATACACTCTGAATCTTTTGAAGTGGGTAAATAGAACCTTAGCTATGTCGAGTCCTCGGACCTCCCGCTTTGGGGAAATTAACACGCATGTATTCTTTTGAAGCGATTAAACAGAACCTTAGCTATGTCGGGTCCTCCTCCAAACCTTAGCTTTTTCGGAGCTTAAACAGAACCTTAGCTAATCCTTGGACCTCCCGCTTTGGGGAAATTAACATGCACTGGAATCTTTTGAAGCGGATAAACAGAACCTTAGCTATGTCGGGTCCTCGGACCTCCCGATTTGGGGAAATTAACACGCAATGTAATCTTTTGAAGAGGTTAAACAGAACCTTAGCCATGTCGTGTCCTTGGACCTCGTACTTTGAGGAAATTAACATGCACTGGAATCTTTTGAAGTGGTTAACCGTAACCTTAGCTATGTCGAGTCCTCGGAGCTCCTACTTTGGGGAAATTAACACGCAATGTAATCTTTTGAAGCGGTTAAACAAAACCATAGCTACGTCGGGTCTTTGGACCGCCTGCTTTGGGGAAATTAACATGCACTGGAATCTTTTGAAGTGGTTAAACAGAACCTTAGCTATGTCGAGTCCTCGGACCTCCTACTTTGGGGAAATTAACAGGCACTAGAATCTTTTGAAGTGGTTAAACAGAATCTTTTCCTCGGACCTCCTACTTTTTAACAGGCAAAAGCGGTTAAACAGAATCTTAGTTATGTCGGGTCCTCGGACCTCTGCTTTGGGGAAATTAACACGCAATGTAATCTTTTGAAGCGGTTAAACAGAACCTTAGCTATGTCGGGTCTTCGGACCTCCCGCTTTGGGGAAATTAACACGCACTGGAATCTTTTGAAGCAGTTCAACAGAACCTTAGTTATGTCCAGTCCTTGGACCTCCCGCTTTGAGGAAATTAACATGCACTGGAATCTTTTGAAGCGCTTAAACAGAATCTTAGCTATGTCGGTCCTCGACCTCCCGCTTTAGGGAAATTAACACGCACTTGAATCTTTTGAAGCGGTTAAAGGAACCTTAGCAATGTCGGGTCCTCGGACCTTCTGCTTTGGGGAAATTAACACACAATATAATCTTTTGAAGCGGTTAAACAGAACCTTAGCTATGTCGGGTCCTAGGAGCTCCTACTTTGGGGAAATTAACAGGCACTAGAATCGTTTGAAGCGGTTAAACAGAATCTTAGTTGTGTCGGGTCCTCGACCTCCCGCTTTGGGGAAATTAACACGCAATGTAATCTTTTGAAGCGGTTAAACAGAACCTTAGCTATGTCGGGTCCTTGGACCACCTACTTTGGGGAAATTAACATGCACTGGAATCTTTTGAAGTGGTTAAACAGAACCTTAGCTATGTCGAGTCCTTGGACCTCCTACTTTGGGGAAATTAACACGCAACGTAATCTTTTGAAGCGGCTAAACAGAACCTTAGCTATGTCAGGTCCTTGGACCTCCTACTTTGGGGAAATTAACATGCACTGGAATCTTTTGAAGTGGTTAAACAGAACCTTAGCTATGTTGAGTCCACGTACCTCCTACTTTGGGGAAATTAACAAGTCACTAGAATCTTTTGAAGCAGTTAAACAGAGTCATAGCTATGTCGGGTCCTCGGACATCCCGCTTTGGGGAAATTAACACGCACTGGTATCTTTTGAAGCGGTTAAACAAAACCTTAGCTATGTCAGGTCTTGAGACTTCCTGCTTTGGGGAAATTTACACGCAATGTAATCTTTTGAAGCGATTAAATAGAACCATAGCGATGTCAGGTCCTTGGAGCCCGTTTTGGGGAAATTAACATGCACTGGAATCTTTTGAAGTGGTTAAATGTAACCTTAGCAATGTTGGGTCCATAGACCTCCCGCTTTGGGGAAATTAACATGCACTGGAATCTTTTAAAGTGGTTAAACAGAACCTTAGCTATGTCGAGTCCTCGGAGCTCCTACTTTGGGGAAATTAACACGCAATGTAATCTTTTGAAGTGGTTAAACAGAACCTTAGCTATGTCGGGGCCTCGGACCTCCTACTTTGGGGAAATTAACATACACTGGAATCTTTTGAAGTGGGTAAATAGAACCTTAGCTATGTCGAGTCCTCGGACCTCCTGCTTTGGGGAAATTAACACGCACTGTATTCTTTTTGAAGCGATTAAACAGAACCTTAGCTATGTCGGCTCCTTGGACCTCCTGCTTTGGGGAAATTAACATGCACTGGAATCTTTTGAAGCGGATAAACAGAACCTTAGCTATGTCGGGTCCTCGGACCTCCCGATTTGGGGAAATTAACACGCAATGTAATCTTTTGAAGCGGTTAAACAAAACCATAGCTATGTCGGGTCTTTGGACCGCCCGCTTTGGGGAAATTAACATGCACTGGAATCTTTTGAAGTGGTTAAACAGAACCTTAGCTATGTCGAGTCCTCGGACCTCCTACTTTGGGGAAATTAACAGGCACTAGAATCTTTTGAAGCGATTAAAAAGAATCTTAGTTATGTCGGGTCCTCGGACCTCCCGCTTTGGGGAAATTAACACGCAATGTAATCTTTTGAAGCGGTTAAATTAAACCTTAGCTATGTCGGGTCTTCGGACCTCCCCGCTTTGGGGAAATTAACACGCACCGGAATCTTTTGAAGCGATTAAATGCAGAACCTTAGTTATGTCCACCCTTGGACCTCCCGCTTTGAGGAAATTAACATGCACTTTGAATCTTTTGAAGCGATTAAACAGAATCTTAGCTATGTCGGGTCCTCGGTCCTCCTGCTTTGGGGAAATTAACACACACCGGAATCTTTTGAAGCGGTTAAAGAGAACCTTAGCTATGTCGGGTCCTCGGACCTTCTGCTTTGGGGAAATTAACACACAATATAATCTTTTGAAGCGGTTAAACAGAACCTTAGCTATGTTGGGTCCTTGGACCTCCTACTTTGGGGAAATTAACAGGCACTAGAATCTTTTGAAGCGGTTAAACATAATCTTAGCTATGTCGGGTCCTCGGACCTCCTGCTTTGGGGAAATTAACACGCACCGGAATCTTTTGAAGTGTTTAAACAGAACCTTAGCTATGTCAAGTCCTCGGACCTCCTTCTTTGGGGAAATTAACAGGCACAAGAATCTTTTGAAGCGATTAAAACAGAATCTTAGCTATGTCGGCTCCCAAGACCTCTTGCTTTGGGGAAATTAACACGCACTTGAATCTTTTGAAGCGCTTAAACAAAACCTTAGCAATGTCGAATCTTCTGGACCTCCCCGCTTTGGGGAAATTAACACGCAATGTAATCTTTTGAAGCGATTAAATAGAACCTTAGCTATGTCAGGTCCTTAGACCTCCTGTTTTGGGGAAATTAACATGCACTGTAATCTTTTGAAGCGATTAAACAGAACCTTAGCTATGTCGGGTCCTTGGACCTCCCGCTTTGGGGAAATTAACATGCATTGGAATCTTTTGAGGCATTTAAACAGAATCTTAGCTATGTCGGGTCCTCGGACCTCCCGCTTTGGGTAAATTAACACGACCGGAATCTTTTGAAGTGGTTAAACAGAACCTTAGGTATGTCGGGTCCTCGGACCTTCTGCGTGGGGGAAATTAACACACAATGTAATCTTTTGAAGCGGTTAAACAGAACCCTAGCTATGTCGGATCCTTGGACCTCCTACTTTGGGGAAATTAACAGGCACTAGAATCTTTTGAAACGATTAAACAGAATCTTAGCTATGTCGGGTCCTCGGACCTCCCGCTTTGGGGAAATTAAAGCGCACTAGAATCTTTTGAAGCGGTTAAACAAAACCTTAGCTATGTCGAGTCTTCGGACGTCTTGCTTTGGGGAAATTAACACGCAATGTAATCTTTTGAAGCATTTAAATAGAACCATAGCTATGTCAGGTCCTTGAACCTCCCGTTTTGGGGAAATTAACATGCACTGGAATCTTTTGAAGTGGATAAACAGAACCTTCACTATGTTGGGTCCTTAGACCTCCCGCTTTGGGGAAATTAACACGCACTAGAATCTTTTGAAGCGGTTAAACAAAAACTTAGCTATGTCAAGTCTTCGGACCTCCTGCTTTGGTGAAATTAACACGCACTGGAATCTTTTGAAGCGATTAAATGTAACCTTAACTATGTCGGGTCCTTGACCTCCCGCTTTGGGGAAATTAACACGCACTAGAATCTTTTGAAGCGGTTAAACAAAAACTTAGCTATGTCAAGTCTTCTGACCTCCTGCTTTGGTGAAATTAACACGCACTGGAATCTTTTGAAGCGATTAAACAGAACCTTAGCTATGTCGGGTCCTTGGACCTCCTGCTTTGGGGAAATTAACACGCACTGGAATCTTTTGAAGCGGTTAAACAAAAACTTAGCTATGTCAACTCTTCGGACCTCCCGCTTTGGTGAAATTAACACGCACTGGAATCTTTTGAAGCGATTAAAATGAACCTTAGCTATGTCGGGTCCTCGGACCTTCCGCTTTGGGGAAATTAACACACAATATAATCTTTTGAAGCGGTTAAACATGAACCTTAACTATGTCGGGTCCTTGGACCTCCTACTTTGGGGAAATTAACATGCACTAGAATCTTTTGAAGCGATTAAACATAATCTTAGCTATGTCGGGTCCTCGGACATCCCGCTTTGGGGAAATTAATACGCACTGGAATCTTTTGAAGTGGTTAAACAGAACCTTAGCTATGTCAAGTCCTCGGACCTCCTACTATGGGGAAATTAACAGGCACTAGAATCTTTTGAAGCGATTAAACAGAATCTTAGCTATGTCGGGTCCTCGACCTCCTCCCTTTGGGAAATTAACACGCACCGGAATCTTTTGAAGCGGTTAAACAGAACCTCAGCTATGTCGGGTCCTCGGACCTTCTGCTTTGGGGAAATTAACACGCAATGTAATCTTTTAAAGCGGTTAAACAGAACCTTAGCTATGTCGATTCCTTGGACCTCCTGCTTTGGGGAAATTAACATGCACTGGAATCTTTTGAAGTGGTTAAACAGAACCTTAGCTATGTCGGGTCCTCGGACCTCTTGCTTTGGGGAAATTAACACGCAATGTATTCTTTTGAAGCGATTATACGTAACCTTAGCTATGTCGGGTCCTCGGACCTCATACTTTGGGGAAATTAACAGGCACTAGAATCTTTTGAAGCGGTTAAACAGAATCTTAGTTATGTCGGGTCCTCGGACTTCCTGCTTTGGGGAAATTAACACGCAATGTAATCTTTTGAAGCGGTTAAACAGAACCTTAGCTATGTCGGGTCTTCGGACCTCTCCGCTTTGTGGAAATTAACACGCATTTGTAATCTTTTGAAGCGATTAAATGAACCTTAGTTATGTCGGGTCCTTGACCTCCTGCTTTGAGGAAATTAACATGCACTGGAATCTTTTGAAGCGATTAAACAGAATCTTAGCTATGTCGGGTCCTCGGACCTCTCCTGCTTTGGGGAAATTAACGCGCAATGGAATCTTTTGAAGCGGTTAAAGAGAACCTTAGCTATGTCGGGTCCTCGGACCTTCTGCCTTGGGGAAATTAACCCACAATATAATCTTTTGAAGCGGTTAAATGTAACCTTAGCTATGTCGGGTCCTTGGACCTCCTACTTTGGGGAAATTAACAGCACTAGAATCTTTTGAAGCGGTTAAACATAATCTTAGCTATGTCGGGTCCTCGGACCTCCCGCTTTGGGGAAATTAACACGCACCGGAATCTTTTGAAGTGTTTAAACAGAACCTTAGCTATGTCATGTCCTCGGACCTCCTACTATGGGGAAATTAACAGGCACTAGAATCTTTTGAAGCGGTTAAATGAGAATCTTAGCTATGTCGGGTCCTCGGACCTCTCCCGCTTTGGAAAATTAACACGCACCGGAATCTTTTGAAGCGGTGAAACAGAACCTCAGCTATGTCGGGTCCTCGGACCTTCTGCTTTGGGGAAATTAACACACAATGTAATCTTTTGAAGCGGTTAAATGAACCTTAGCTATGTCGGGTCCTTGGACCTCCTACTTTGGTGAAATTAACATGCACTGGAATCTTTTGAAGTGGTTATATAGAACCTTAGCTATGTCGAGTCCTCGGACCTCCTACTTTGGGGAAATTAACAGCACTAGAATCTTTTGAAGCAGTTAAACAAAATCTTAGCTATGTCGGGTCCTCGGACATCCCGCTTTGGGGAAATTAACACGCAATGGAATCTTTTGAAGCGGTTAAACAAAACCTTAGCTCATGTCGGGTCTTCAACCGTCCCGCTTTGGGGAAATTAACACGCAATGTAATCTTTTGAAGCGATTAAATAGAACCATAGCTATGTCAGGTCCTTGGACCTCCGGTTTTGGGGAAATTAACATGCACTGGAATCTTTTGAAATGGTTAAACAGAACCTTAGCTATGTCGGGTCCTTGGACCTCCTGCTTTGGGGAAATTAACATGCATTGGAATATTTTGAGGCATTTAAACAGAACCTTAGCAATGCCGGATCTTCGGACCTCCCGCTTTGGGGAAATTAACACGCAATGTAATCTTTTTGAAGCGATTAAATAGAACCTTAGCTATGTCGGGTCCTTGGACCTCCTGTTTTGGGGAAATTAACATGCACTTTGTAATCTTTTGAAGCGGTTAAACAGAACCTTAGCTATGTCGGGTCCTTGGACCTCTGCTTTGGGAAATTAACATGCATTGGAATCTTTTGAGGCATTTAAACAGAATCTTAGCTATGTCGGGTCCTCGGTCCTCCCGCTTTGGGTAAATTAACACGCACTGAATCTTTTGAAGCGGATAAAACAGAACCTTAGGTATGTCGGGTCCTCGGACCTTCCGCTTTGGGGGAAATTAACACACAATGTAATCTTTTGAAGCGGTTAAACAGAACCTTAGCTATGTCGGGTCCTTGGACCTCCTACTTTGGGGAAATTAACAGGCACTAGAATCTTTTGAAGCAGTTAAACAGAATCTTAGCTATGTCGGGTCCTCGGACCTTCCGCTTTGGGGAAATTAAAACGCACCGGAATCTTTTGAAGCGGTTAAACAAAACCTTAGCTATGTCGGTCTTGAGGACGTCTTGCTTTGGGGAAATTAACACGCAATGTATTCTTTTGAAGCGATTAAATGAAACCTTAGCTATATCGGGTCCTTGGACCTCTTGCTTTGGGGAAATTAACAAGCACTGGAATCTTTTGTAGCGGTTAAACAGAACCTTAGCTATGTCGGGTCCTCGGACCTCCCGCTTTAGGGAAATTAACACGCAATGTAATCTTTTGAAGCGGTTAAACAGAACCTTAGCTATGTCGAGTCCTCGAACCTCCTACTTTGGGGAAATTAGCAGGCACTAGAATCTTTTGAAGCGGTTAAACAGAATCTTAGTTATGTCGGATCCTCGAGACTTCCAGCTTTGGGGAAATTAACACGCAATGTAATCTTTTGAAGCGGTTAAACAGAACCTTAGCTATGTCGGGTCTTCGGACCTCCCGCTTTGGGGAAATTAACACGCACTGGAATATTTTGAAGCATTTAAACAGAACCTTAGTTATGTCGGTTCCTTGGACCTCCTGCTTTGAGGAAATTAACATGCACTGGAATCTTTTGAAGCGATTAAACAGAATCTTAGCGATGTCGGGTCCTCGCCCTCCCGCTTTGGGGAAATTAACGCGCACTGGAATCTTTTGAAGCGGTTAAAGAGAACCTTAGCTATGTCGGGTCCTCGGACCTTCTGCTTTGGGGAAATTAACACACAATATAATCTTTTGAAGCGGTTAAACAGAACCTTAGCTATGTCGGGTCCTTGGACCTCCTACTTTGGGGAAATTAACAGGCACTAGAATCTTTTGTAGCGGTTAAACATAATCTTAGCTATGTCGGGTCCTAAGACCTCCTGCTTTGGGGAAATTAACACGCACTTGAATCTTTTTAAGTGGTTAAATAGAACCTTAGCTATGTCAAGTCCTCGGACCTCCTACTTTGGGGAAATTAACAGGCACTAGAATCTTTTGAAGCGATTAAACAGAATCTTAGCTATGTCGGCTCCTCGGACCTCTTGCTGGGGAAATTAACACGCCCTTGAATCTTTTGAAGCAGTTAAACAAAACCTTAGCAATGTCGGATCTTCGGACCTCCCGCTTTGGGGAAATTAACACGCAACGTAATCTTTTGAAGCGATTAAATAGAACCTTAGCTATGTCGGGTCCTTGGACCTCCTGTTTTGGGGAAATTAACATGCACTTTAATCTTTTGAAGCGATTAAACAGAACCTTAGCTATGTCGGATCTTCGGACCTCCTGCTTTGGGGAAATTAACACGCAATGTATTCTTTTGAAGCGATTAAACAGAACCTTAGCTATGACGGGTCCTTGGACCTCTTGCTTTGGGGAAATTAACAAGCAATCGAATCTTTTGAAGCGGTTAAACAGAACCTTAGCTATGTCGGGTCCTCGGACCTCCCGCTTTAGGGAAATTAACACGCAATGTTATCTTTTGAAGCGGTTAAACAGAACCTTAGCTATGTCGTGTCCTTGGACCTCCTACTTTGGGGAAAGTAACATGCACTGGAATCTTTTGAAGTGGTTAAACAGAACCTTCGCTATGTCGAGTCCTCGGAGCTCCTACTTTTTGGAAATTAACACGCAATGTAATCTTTTAAAGCGGATAAACAGAACCTTAGCTATGTCGGGTCCTTGGACCTCCTCTTTTGGGGAAATTAACATGCACTGGAATCTTTTGAAGTGGTTAAACAGAACCTTAGCTATGTCGGGTCCTCGGACCTCTCCGCTTTGGGGAAATTAACACGCAATGTATTCTTTTGAAGCGATTAAAACAGAACCTTAGCTATGTCGGGTCCTTGGACCTCTTGCTTTGGGGAAATTAACAAGCACTGAATCTTTTGAAGCGGTTAAACTGAACCTTAGCTATGTCGGGTCCTCGGACCTCCCGCTTTAGGGAAATTAACACGCAATGTAATCTTTTGAAGCGGTTAAACAGAACCTTAGCTATGTCGAGTCCTCGGACCTCCTACTTTGGGGAAATTAACAGGCACTAGAATCTTTTGAAGCGATTAAACAGAATCTTAGTTATGTCGGGTCCTCGGACTTCCAGCTTTGGGGAAATTAACACGCAATGTAATCTTTTGAAGCGATTAAACAAAACCTTAGCTATGTCGGGTCTTCGGACCTCCCGCTTTGGGGAAATTAACACGCACTAGAATCTTTTGAAGCGGTTAAACAGAACCTTAGTTATGTCGGGTCCTTGGACCTCCCGCTTTGAGGAAATTAACATGCACTGGAATCTTTTGAAGCGATTAAACAGAATCTTAGCTATGTCGGGTCCTCGGACCTCCTGCTTTGGGGAAATTAACGCGCACTGGAATCTTTTGAAGCGGTTAAAGAGAACCTTAGCTATGTCGGGTCCTCGGACCTCCTGCTTTGGGGAAATTAACACACAATATAATCTTTTTAAGCGGTTAAACATAATCTTAGCTATGTCGGGTCCTCGGACCTCCCCGCTTTGGGGAAATTAACACGCATCGGAATCTTTTGAAGTGGTTAAACAGAACCTTAGCTATGTCAAGTCCTCGGACCTCCTACTTTGGGGAAATTAACAGGCACTAGAATCTTTTGAAGCGATTAAATGAGAATCTTAGCTATGTCGGCTCCTCGGACCTCTTGCTTTGGGGAAATTAGCACGCACTTGAATCTTTTGAAGCGGTTAAACAAAACCTTAGCAATGTCGGATCTTCGGACCTCCCGCTTTGGGGAAATTAACACGCAATGTAATCTTTTGAAGCGATTAAATAGAACCTTAGCTATGTCAGGTCCTTGGACCTCCTGTTTTGGGGAAATTAACATGCACTGTAATCTTTTGAAGCGATTAAACGGAACCTTAGCTATGTCCGATCTTCGGACCTCCCGCTTTGGGGAAATTAACACGCAATGTATTCTTTTGAAGCATTTAAACAGAACCTTAGCTATGTCGGGTCCTTGGACCTCTTGCTTTGGGGAAATTAACAAGCACCGGAATCTTTTGAAGCGGTTAAACAGAAACTTAGCTATGTCGGGTCCTCGGACCTCCCGCTTTAGGGAAATTAACACGCAATGTAATCTTTTGAAGCGGTTAAACAGAACCTTAGCTATGTCGTGTCCTTGGACCTCCTACTTTGGGGAAAGTAACATGCACTGGAATCTTTTGAAGTGGTTAAACAGAACCTTCGCTATGTCGAGTCCTCGGAGCTCCTACTTTGGGGAAATTAACACGCAATGTAATCTTTTAAAGCGGTTAAACAGAACCTTAGCTATGTCGGGTCCTTGGACCTCTTGCTTTGGGGAAATTAACATGCACTGGAATCTTTTGAAGTGGTTAAACAGAACCTTAGCTATGTCGGGTCCTCGGACCTCTTGCTTTGGGGAAATTAACACGCAATGCATTCTTTTGAAGCGATTAAACAGAACCTTAGCTATGTCGGGTCCTTGGACCTCTTGCTTTGGGGAAATTAACAAGCACTGGAATCTTTTGAAGCGGTTAAACTGAACCTTAGCTATGTCGGGTCCTCGGACCTCCTGCTTTAGGGAAATTAACACGCAATGTAATCTTTTGAAGCGGTTAAACAGAACCTTAGCTATGTCGAGTCCTCGGACCTCCGACTTTGGGAAATTAACAGGCACTAGAATCTTTTGAAGCGATTAAACAGAATCTTAGTTATGTCGGGTCCTCGGACTTCCAAATTTTGGGGAAATTAACACGCAATGTAATCTTTTAAAGCGGTTAAACAGAACCTTAGCTATGTCGGGTCTTCGGACCTCCTACTTTAGGGAAATTAACACGCACTGGAATCTTTTGAAGCGATTAAACAGAACCTTAGTTATGTCGGGTCCTTGGACCTCCTGCTATGAGGAAATTAACATGCACTGGAATCTTTTGAAGCGATTAAATAGAATCTTAGCTATGTCGGGTCCTCAGTCCTCCTGCTTTGGGGAAATTAACGCGCACCGGAATCTTTTGAAGCGGTTAAAGAGAACCTTAGCTATGTCGGGTCCTCGGACCTACTGATTTGGGGAAATTAACACGCAATGTATTCTTTTGAAGAAGTTAAACAGAACCTTAGCTATGTCGGGTCCTTGGACCTCTTGCTTTGGGGAAATTAACAAGCACTGGAATCTTTTGAAGCGGTTAAACTGAACCTTAGCTATGTCGGGTCCTTGGACCTCCTACTTTGGGGAAATTAACAGGCACTAGAATCTTTTGAAGCGGTTAAACATAATCTTAGCTATGTCGGGTCCTCGGACCTCCCGCTTTGGGGAAATTAACACGCACCGGAATCTTTTAAAGTGGTTAAACAGAACCTTAGCTATGTCAAGTCCTCGGACCTCCTACTTTGGGGAAATTAACAGGCACTAGAATCTTTTGAAGCGGTTTAACAGAATCTTAGCTATGTCGGCTCCTCGGACCTCTTGTTTTGGGGAAATTAACACGCACTTGAATCTTTTGAAGCAATTAAACAAAACCTTAGCAATGTCGGATCTTCGGACCTCCCGCTTTGGGGAAATTAACACGCAATGTAATCTTTTGAAGCGATTAAATAGAACCTTAGCTATGTCGGTCCTTGGACCTCTGTATTTGGGGAAATTAACATGCACTGTAATCTTTTGAAGCGATTAAACAGAACCTTAGCTATGTCGGGTCCTTGGACCTCCTGCTTTGGGGAAATTAACATGCATTGGAATCTTTTGACGCATTTAAACAGAATCTTAGCTACGTCGGGTCCTCGGTCCTCCCGCTTTGGGTAAATTAACACGCACTGGAATCTTTTGATGTTGTTAATGAACCTTAGGTATGTCGGGTCCTCGGACCTTCTGCTTGGGGGAAATTAACACACAATGTAATCTTTTGAAGCGGTTAAACAGAACCTTAGCTATGTCGGGTCCTTGGACCTCCTACTTTGGGGAAATTTACAGGCACTAGAATCTTTTGAAGCGATTAAACAGAATCTTAGCTATGTCGGGTCCTCAGACCTCCCGCTTTGGGGAAATTAAAACCCACTGGAATCTTTTGAAGCGATTAAACAAAACCTTAGCTATGTCGGGTCTTGGACGTCTTGCTTTGGGGAAATTAACACGCAATGTAATCTTTTGAAGCATTTAAATAGAACCATAGCTATGTCGGGTCCTTGAACCTCCTGTTTTGGGGAAATTAACTTGCACTGGAATCTTTTGAAGTGGATAAACAGAACCTTCTCTATGTTGCGTCCTTAGACCTCCCGCTTTGGGAAAATTAACACGCACTGGAATCTTTTGAAGCGGTTAAACAAAAACTTAGCTATGTCGAGTCTTCGGACCTCCCGCTTTGGGGAAATTAACACGCACCGGAATCTTTTGAAGCGATTAAATGTAACCTTAGCTATGTCGGGTCCTTGGCCCTCTCGCTTTGGGGAAATTAACACGCACTGGAATCTTTTGAAGCGATTAAACAGAACCTTAGCTATGTCGGGTCCTTGGACCTCCTGCTTTGGGGAAATTAACACGCACTTTGGAATCTTTTGAAGCGGTTAAACAAAAACTTAGCTATGTCGGGTCTTCGACCTCTCGCTTTGGGGAAATTAACACGCACTGGAATCTTTTGAAGCGATTAAACAGAACCTTAGCTATGTCGGGTCCTTGGACCTCCTGCTTTGGGGAAATTAACACGCACTGGAATCTTTTGAAGCGGTTAAACAAAAACTTAGCTATGTCAAGTCTTCGGACCTCCCGCTTTGGTGAAATTAACACGCACTTTGGAATCTTTTGAAGCGATTAAATGTAACCTTAGCTATGTCGGGTCCTTGGACCTCCCCGCTTTGGGGAATTAACACACACTGGAATCTTTTGAAGCGGTTAAACAAAAACTTAGCTATGTCAAGTCTTCGGACCTCCTGCTTTGGTGAAATTAACACGCACTGGAATCTTTTGAAGCGATTAAACAGAACCTTAGCTATGTCGGGTCCTCGGACCTTCTGCTTTGGGGAAATTAACACACAATATAATCTTTTGAAGCGGTTAAACAGAACCTTAGCTATGTCGGGTCCTTGGACCTCCTACTTTGGGGAAATTAACAGGCACTAGAATCTTTTGAAGCGATTAAACATAATCTTAGCTATGTCGGGTCCTCGGACCTCCCGCTTTGGGGAAATTAACACGCACCGGAATCTTTTGAAGTGGATAAACAGAACCTTCGCTATGTTGGGTCCTTAGACCTCCTGCTTTGGGGAAATTAACACGCACTTGAATCTTTTGAAGCGGTTAAACAAAAACTTAGCTATGTCGGGTCTTCGGACCTCCCGCTTTGGGGAAATTAACACGACTGGAATCTTTTGAAGCGATTAAACAGAACCTTAGCTATGTCGGGTCCTTGGCCCTCCCGCTTTGGGGAAATTAACACGCACTGGAATCTTTTGAAGCGATTAAAAGAACCTTAGCTATGTCGGGTCCTTGGACCTCCTGCTTTGGGGAAATTAACACGCACTGGAATCTTTTGAAGCGGTTAAACAAAAACTTAGCTATGTCAAGTCTTCGGACCTCCCCGCTTTGGTGAAATTAACACGCACTGGAATCTTTTGAAGCGATTAAACAGAACCTTAGCTATGTCGGGTCCTTGGACCTCCTGCTTTGGGGAAATTAACACGCACTGGAATCTTTTGAAGCGGTTAAACAAAAACTTAGCTATGTCGAGTCTTGGACCTCCCGCTTTGGGGAAATTAACACGCACCGGAATCTTTTGAAGCGATTAAATAGAACCTTAGCTATGTCGGGTCCTTGGACCTCCCGCTTTGGGGAAATTAACACGACTGAATCTTTTGAAGCGGTTAAACAAAAACTTAGCTATGTCAAGTCTTCGGACCTCTGCTTTGGTGAAATTAACACGCACTGGAATCTTTTGAAGCGATTAAACGTAACCCTTAGCTATGTCGGGTCCTTGGACCTCCCGCTTTGGGGAATTAACACACACTATAATCTTTTGAAGCGGTTAAACACAAACTTAGCTATGTCAAGTCTTCGGACCTCCCGCTTTGGTGAAATTAACACGCACTGGAATCTTTTGAAGCGATTAAACAGAACCTTAGCTATGTCGGGTCCTCGGACCTTCTGCTTTGGGGAAATTAACACACAATATAATCTTTTGAAGCGGTTAAACAGAACCTTAGCTATGTCGGGTCCTTGGACCTCCTACTTTGGGGAAATTAACAGAGCACTAGAATCTTTTGAAGCGATTAAACATAATCTTATCTATGTCGGGTCCTCGACCTCCCCGCTTTGGGGAAATTAACACGCACTGGAATCTTTTGAAGTGGTTAAACAGAACCTTAGCTATGTCAAGTCCTCGGACCTCCTACTTTGGGGAAATTAACAGGCACTAGAATCTTTTGAAGCGATTAAACAGAATCTTAGCTATGTCGGGTCCTCGGTCCTCCCGCTTTGGTGAAATTAACAAGCACTGGAATCTTTTGAAGCGGTTAAACAGAACCTTAGCTATGTCGGGTCCTCGGACCTCCCTTTAGGGAAATTAACACGGAATGTAATCTTTTGAAGCGGTTAAATTAACCTTAGCTATGTCGTGTCCTTGGACCTCCTACTTTGGGGAAATTAACATGCACTGGAATCTTTTGAAGTGGTTAAACAGAACCTTAGCTATGTCGGGTCCTTGGACCTCCGGCTTTGGGGAAATTAACATGCACTGGAATCTTTTGAAGTGGTTAAACAGAACCTTAGCTATGTCGAGTCCTCGGACCTCTTGCTTTGGGGAAATTAACACGCAATGTATTCTTTTTGAAGCGATTAAATGTAACCTTAGCTATGTCGGGTCCTTGGACCTCCCCGCCTGGGAAATTAACACGCACGGAATCTTTTGAAGCGGTTAAACAAAAACTTAGCTATGTCAAGTCTTCGGACCTCCTGCTTTGGTGAAATTAACACGCACCGGAATCTCTTGATGCGATTAAACAGAACCTTAGCTATGTCGGGTCCTTGGACCTTCTGCTTTGGGGAAATTAACACACAATATAATCTTTTGAAGCGGTTAAATGTAACCTTGACTATGTCGGGTCCTTGGACCTCCTACTGTGGGGAAATTAACAGGCACTAGAATCTTTTGAAGCAGTTAAACATAATCTTAGCTATGTCGGGTCCTCGGACCTCCTGCTTTGGGGAAATTAATACGCACTGGAATCTTTTGAAGTGGTTAAACAGAACCTTAGCTATGTCAAGTCCTCGGACCTCCTACTATGGGGAAATTAACAGGCACTAGAATCTTTTGAAGCGATTAAACAGAATCTTAGCTATGTCGGGTTCTCGATCCTCTGCTTTGGGAAATTAACACGCACTGGAATCTTTTGAAGCGGTTAAATGAACCTCGGCTATGTCGGGTCCTCGTACCTTCTGCTTTGGGGAAATTAACACGCAATGTAATCTTTTAAAGCGGTTAAACAGAACCTTAGCTATGTCGGGTCCTTGGACCTCCCGCTTTGGGGAAATTAACATGTACTGGAATCTTTTGAAGTGGTTAAACAGAACCTTAGCTATGTCGGGTCCTCGGACCCTCTTTTGCTTTGGGGAAATTAACACGCAATGTATTCTTTTTGAAGCGATTAAACAGAACCTTAGCTATGTCGGGTCCTCGGACCTCCTACTTTGGGGAAATTAACAGGCACTAGAATCTTTTGAAGTAGTTAAACGAGAATCTTAGTTATGTCGGGTCCTCGGACTTCCACTTTGGGGAAATTAACACGCAATGTAATCTTTTGAAGCGGTTAAACAGAACCTTAGCTATGTCGGGTCTTCGGACCTCCCGCTTTGTGGAAATTAACACGCACCGGAATCTTTTGAAGCGATTAAACAGAATCTTAGTTATGTCGGGTCCTTGGACCTCCCGCTTTGAGGAAATTAACATGCACTGGAATCTTTTGAAGCGATTAAAAACAGAATCTTAGCTATGTCGGGTCCTCAGTCCTCCTGCTTTGGGGAAATTAACGCGCACTGGAATCTTTTGAAGCGGTTAAAGAGAACCTTAGCTATGTCGGGTCCTCGAACCTTCTGCTTTGGGGAAATTAACACACAATATAATCTTTTGAAGCGGTTAAACAGAACCTTAGCTATGTCGGGTCCTTGGACCTCCTACTTTGGGGAAATTAACAGGCACTAGATTCTTTTGAAGCGGTTAAACATAATCTTAGCTATGTCGGGTCCTCGGACCTCCCGCTTTGGGGAAATTAACACGACCGGAATCTTTTGAAGTGTTTAAACAGAACCTTAGCTATGTCAAGTCCTCGGACCTCCTTCTTTGGGGAAATTAACAGCACAAGAATCTTTTGAAGCGATTAAATGAGAATCTTAGCTATGTCGGCTCCTCAGACCTCTTGCTTTGGGGAAATTAACACGCACTTGAATCTTTTGAAGCGATTAAACAAAACCTTAGCAATGTCGGATCTTCGGACCTCCCGCTTGGGGGAAATTAACACGCAATGTAATCTTTTGAAGCGATTAAATAGAACCTTAGCTATGTCGGTCCTTGGACCTCTGTTTTGGGGAAATTAACATGCACTTTGTAATCTTTTGAAGCGATTAAACATAATCTTAGCTATGTCGGGTCCTCGGACCTCTCGCTTTGGGGAAATTAACACGCACCGAATCTTTTGAAGTGTTTAAACAGAACCTTAGCTATGTCAAGTCCTCGGACCTCCTACTATGGGGAAATTAACGGCACTAGAATCTTTTGAAGCGATTAAACGAGAATCTTAGCTATGTCGGGTCCTCGATCCTCCCCGCTTTGGAAAATTAACACGCACCGGAATCTTTTGAAGCGGTTAAACAGAACCTCGGCTATGTCGGGTCCTCGGACCTTCTGCTTTGGGGAAATTAACACACAATGTAATCTTTTGAAGCGGTTAAACAGAACCTTAGCTATGTCGGGTCCTTGGACCTCCTACTTTGGTGAAATTAACATGCACTGGAATCTTTTGAAGTGGTTATATAGAACCTTAGCTATGTCGAGTCCTCGGACCTCCTACTTTGGGGAAATTAACAGGCACTAGAATCTTTTGAAGCAGTTAAACAAAATCTTAGCTATGTCGGGTCCTCGGACATCCTGCTTTGGGGAAATTAACACGCAATGGAATCTTTTGAAGCGGTTAAACAAAACCTTAGCTCATGTCAGGTCTTCAACCGTCCCGCTTTGGGGAAATTAACACGCAATGTAATCCTTTGAAGCAATTAAATAGAACCATAGCTATGTCAGTCCTTGGACCTCCGGTTTTGGGGAAATTAACATGCACTGGAATATTTTGAAGTGGTTAAACAGAACCTTAGCTATGTCGGGTCCTTGGACCTCCTGCTTTGGGGAAATTAACATGCATCGGAATCTTTTGAGGCATTTAAACAGAACCTTAGCAATGTCGGATCTTCGGACCTCCCGCTTTGGGGAAATTAACACGCAATGTAATCTTTTGAAGCGATTAAATAGAACCTTAGCTATGTCAGGTCCTTGGACCTCCTGTTTTGGGGAAATTAACATGCACTGTAATCTTTTGAAGCGATTAAACAGAACCTTAGCTATGTCGGGTCCTTGGACCTCCCGCTTTGGGGAAATTAACATGCATTGGAATCTTTTGAGGCATTTAAACAGAATCTTAGCTATGTCGGGTCCTCGGTCCTCCTGCTTTGGGTAAATTAACACGCACCGGAATCTTTTGAAGCGGATAAACAGAACCTTAGGTATGTCGGGTCCTCGGACCTTCTGCTTGGGGGAAATTAACACACAATGTAATCTTTTGAAGCGGTTAAACAGAACCTTAGCTATGTCGGGTCCTTGGACCTCCTACTTTGGGGAAATTAACAGGCACTAGAATCTTTCAAGCGATTAAACAGAATCTTAGCTATGTCGGGTCCTCGGACCTCCCGCTTTGGGGGAAATTAAAACGCACTGAATCTTTTGAAGCGGTTAAACAAAACCTTAGCTATGTCGGGTCTTGACGCGTCTTGCTTTGGGGAAATTAACACGCAATGTAATCTTTTGAAGCATTTAAATAGAACCATAGCTATGTCAGGTCCTTGAACCTCCTGTTTTGGGGAAATTAACATGCACTGGAATCTTTTGAAGTGGATAAACAGAACCTTCGCTATGTTGGGTCCTTAGACCTCCTGCTTTGGGGAAATTAACACGCACCGGAATCTTTTGAAGCGGTTAAACAAAAACTTAGCTATGTCAGGTCTTCGGACCTCCCGCTTTGGGGAAATTAACACGCACCGGAATCTTTTGAAGCGATTAAACAGAACCTTAGCTATGTCGGGTCCTTGGACCTCCTGCTTTGGGGAAATTAACACGCACTGGAATCTTTTGAAGCGGTTAAACAAAAACTTAGCTATGTCAAGTCTTCGGACCTCCTGCTTTGGTGAAATTAACACGCACCGGAATCTTTTGAAGCGATTAAACAGAACCTTAGCTATGTCGGGTCCTTGGACCTCCTGCTTTGGGGAAATTAACACGCACTGAATCTTTTGAAGCGGTTAAACAAAAACTTAGCTATGTCAAGTCTTCGGACCTCCCGCTTTGGTGAAATTAACACGCACCGGAATCTTTTGAAGCGATTAAACAGAACCTTAGCTATGTCGGGTCCTCGGACCTTCGCTTTGGGGAAATTAACACACAATATAATCTTTTGAAGCGGTTAAACAGAACCTTAACTATGTCGGGTCCTTGGACCTCCTACTTTGGGGAAATTAACAGGCACTAGAATCTTTTGAAGCAGTTAAACATAATCTTAGCTATGTCGGGTCCTCGGACCTCCCGCTTTGGGGAAATTAATACGCACCGGAATCTTTTGAAGTGGTTAAACAGAACCTTAGCTATGTCAAGTCCTCGGACCTCCTACTATGGGGAAATTAATAGGCACTAGAATCTATTGAAGCGATTAAACAGAATCTTAGCTATGTCGGGTCCTCGTCCCTCCCGCTTTGGGAAATTAACACGCACTGGAATCTTTTGAAGCGGTTAAACAGAACCTCGGCTATGTCGGGTCCTCGGACCTTGAGCTTTAGGGAAATTAACACACAATATAATCTTTTGAAGCGGTTAAACAGAACCTTAGCTATGTCGGGTCCTTGGACCTCCTACTTTGGTGAAATTAACATGCACTGGAATCTTTTGAAGTGGTTAAACAGAACCTTAGCTATGTCGAGTCCTCGGACCTCCTACTTTGGGGAAATTAACAGGCACTAGAATCTTTTGAAGCAGTTAAACAAAATCTTAGCTATGTCGGGTCCTCGAGACATCCCGCTTTGGGGAAATTAACACGCAATGGAATCTTTTGAAGCGGTTAAACAAAACCTTAGCTCAGTCAGGTCTTCAACCGTCCCGCTTTGGGGAAATTAACACGCAATGTAATCCTTTGAAGCGATTAAATAGAACCATAGCTATGTCGGGTCCTTGGACCTCCTGTTTTGGGGAAATTAACATGCACTGGAATCTTTTGAAGTGGTTAAACAGAACCTTAGCTATGTCGGGTCCTTGGACCTCCCGCTTAGGGGAAATTAACACGCAATGTATTATTTTGAAGCGATTAAACAGAACCTTAGCTATGTCGGGTCCTCGGACGTCCCGCTTTGGGGAAATTAACATGCACTGGAATCTTTTGAAGGGGTTAAACAGAACCTTAGCTATGTCGGGTCCTCGAACCTCCCGCTTTGGGGAAATTAACACGCAATGTAATCTTTTGAAGCGGTTAAACAGAACCTTAGCCATGTCGTGTCCTTGGACCTCCTACTTTGGGGAAATTAACATGCACAGGAATCTTTTGAAGTGGTTAAACAGAACCTTAACTATGTCGAGTCCTCGGAGCTCCTACTTTTGGAAAATTGACATGCAATGTAATCTTTTGAAGCGGTTAAACAGAACCTTAGCTATGTCGGGTCCTCGGACCTCCTACTTTGGGGAAATTAACACGCCATGTAATCTTTTGAAGCGGTTAAACAGAACCTTAGCTATGTCGTGTCCTTGGACCTCCTACTTTGGTGAAATTAACACGCACTGGAATCTTTTGAAGCAGTTAAACAGAACTTTAGCTATGTCGGGTCCTCGGACCTTCTGCTTTGGGGAAATTAACACACAATATAATCTTTTGAAGCGGTTAAACAGAACCTTAACTATGTCGGGTCCTTGGACCTCCTACTTTGGGGAAATTAACAGGCACAAGAATCTTTTGAAGCAGTTAAACATAATCTTAGCTATGTCGGGTCCTCGGACCTCCCGCTTTGGGGAAATTAACACGACCGGAATCTTTTGAAGTGGTTAAACAGAACCTTAGCTATGTCAAGTCCTCGGACCTCCTACTATGGGGAAATTAACAGGCACTAGAATCTTTTGAAGCGATTAAACAAAATCTTAGCTATGTCGGGTCCTCGCCCTCCCGCTTTGGGAAATTAGCACGCACCGGAATCTTTTGAAGCGGTTAAACAGAACCTCAGCTATGTCGGGTCCTCGGACCTTCGCTTTGGGGAAATTAACACACAATGTAATCTTTTGAAGCGGTTAAACAGAACCTTAGCTATGTCGGGTCCTTGGACCTCCTACTTTGGTGAAATTAACATGCACTGGAATCTTTTGAAGTGGTTAAACAGAACCTTAGCTATGTCGAGTCCTCGGACCTCCTACTTTGGGGAAATTAACAGGCACTAGAATCTTTTGAAGCGTTAAACAAAATCTTAGCTATGTCGGGTCCTCGGACATCCCGCTTTGGGGAAATTAACACGCAATGGAATCTTTTGAAGCGGTTAAACAAAACCTTAGCTCTGTCAGGTCTTCAACCGTACTGCTTTGGGGAAATTAACACGCAATGTAATCCTTTGAAGCGATTAAATAGAACCATAGCTATGTCAGGTCCTTGGACCTCCGGTTTTGGGGAAATTAACATGCACTGGAATCTTTTGAAGTGGTTAAACAGAACCTTAGCTATGTCGAGTCCTCGGAGCTCCAACTTTGGGGAAATTAACACGCAATGTAATCTTTTGAAGCGGTTAAACAAAAACTTAGCTATGTCGGGTCTTCGGACGTCCCGCTTATGAAATTAACACGCAATGTAATCTTTTGAAGCGATTAAATAGAACCTTAGCTATGTCAAGTCCTTGGACCTCCTGTTTTGGGGAAATTAACGTGCACTGGAATCTTTTGAAGTGGTTAAACAGAACCTTAGCTATGTCGGGTCCTCGGACCTCCCGCTTAGGGGAAATTAACACGCAATGTATTCTTTTGAAGCGATTAAACAGAACCTTAGCTATGTCGGGTCCTCGGACGTCCCGCTTTGGGGAAATTAACATGCACTGGAATCTTTTGAAGGGGTTAAACAGAACCTTAGCTATGTCGGGTCCTCGAACCTCCCGCTTTGGGGAAATTAACACGCAATGTAATCTTTTGAAGCGGTTAAACAGAACCTTAGCCATGTCGTGTCCTTGGACCTCCTACTTTGGGGAAATTAACATGCACAGGAATCTTTTGAAGTGGTTAAACAGAACCTTAACTATGTCGAGTCCTCGGAGCTCCTACTTTGGGAAAATTCACATGCAATGTAATCTTTTGAAGCGGTTAAACAGAACCTTAGCTATGTCGGGTCCTCGGACCTCCCGCTTTGGGGAAATTAACACGCCATGTAATCTTTTGAAGCGGTTAAACAGAACCTTAGCTATGTCGTGTCCTTGGACCTCCTACTTTGGGGAAATTAACATGCACAGGAATGTTTTGAAGTGGTTAAACAGAACCTTAGCTATGTCGAGTCCTCGGAGCTCCTACTTTGGGAAAATTAACACGCAATGTAATCTTTTGAAGCGGTTAAACAGAACCTTAGCTATGTCGGGTCCTCGGACCTCCCGCTTTGGGGAAATTAACACGCCATGTAATCTGTTGAAGCGTTTAAACAGAATCTTAGCTATGTTGGGTCCTCGGACCTCTTGCTTTGGGCACATTAACACGCACCGGAATCTTTTGAAGCGTTAAAAAAACCTTAGCAATGTCGGGTCTTCGGACCTCCCGCTTTGGGGAAATTAACACGCAATGTAATCTTTTGAAGTCATTAAATAGAACCATAGCTATGTCGAGTCCTTGGACCTTCTTTTTTGGGGAAATTAACATGCACTGTAATCTTTTGAAGCGATTAAACGGAACCTTAGCTATGTCGGATCTTCGTACCTCCTACTTAGGGGAAATTAACAGGCACTTGAATCTTTTGAAGCAGTTAAACCGAATATTAGCTATGTCGGGTCCTCAAACCTCCCGCTTTGGGGAAATTAATACGCACCGAATCTTTTGAAACGGTTAAACAAAACCTTAGCTATGTCGGGTCTTGGACGTCTTGCTTTGGGGAAATTAACACGCAATGTAATCTTTTGAAGCGATTAAATAGAACCATAGCTATGTCGGGTCCTTGGACCTCCCGTTTTGGGGAAATTAACATGCATTGGAATCTTTTGAAGTGGTTAAACAGAACCTTAGCTATGTCGAGTCTTCGTACCTCCTACTTAGGGGAAATTAACAGGCACTTGAATCTTTCAAGTCGTTAAACTGAATCTTAGCTATGTCGGGTCCTCAAACCTCCTGCTTTGGGGAAATTAATACGCACTGGAATCTTTTGAAACGGTTAAACAAAACCTTAGCTATGTCGAGTCTTCGACGTCTTGCTTTGGGGAAATTAACACGCAATGTAATCTTTTGAAGCGATTAAAATAGAACCATAGCTATGTCGGTCCTTGGACCTCCCGTTTTGGGGAAATTAACATGCATTGGAATCTTTTGAAGTGGTTAAACAGAACCTTAGCTATGTCGAGTCTTCGTACCTCCTACTTAGGGGAAATTAACAGCACTTGAATCTTTGAAGCGATTAAACCTGAATCTTAGCTATGTCGGGTCCTCAAACCTCCTGCTTTGGGGAAATTAATACGCACTGGAATCTTTTGAAACGGTTAAACAAAACCTTAGCTATGTCAGGTCTTGAGACGTCTTGCTTTGGGGAAATTAACACGCAATGTAATCTTTTGAAGCGATTTAAATAGAACCATAGCTATGTCAGGTCCTTGGACCTCCCGTTTTGGGGAAATTAACATGCATTGGAATCTTTTGAAGTGGTTAAACAGAACCTTAGCTATGTCGAGTCTTCGTACCTCCTACTTAGGGGAAATTAACAGGCACTTGAATCTTTCAAGCGATTAAACTGAATCTTAGCTATGTCGGGTCCTCAAAGCTCCTGCTTTGGGGAAATTAATACGCACTGGAATCTTTTGAAACGGTTAAACAAAACCTTAGCTATGTCGAGTCTTGACGTCTTGCTTTGGGGAAATTAACACGCAATGTAATCTTTTGAAGCGATTAAATAGAACCATAGCTATGTCGTCAGTCCTTGGACCTCCCGTTTTGGGGAAATTAACATGCATTGGAATCTTTTGAAGTGGTTAAACAGAACCTTAGCTATGTCGAGTCTTCGTACCTCCTACTTAGGGAAATTAACAGCACTTGAATCTTTGAAGCTGTTAAACCCAATCTTAGCTATGTCGGGTCCTCAAACCTCCCGCTTTGGGGAAATTAATACGCACTGGAATCTTTTGAAACGGTTAAACAAAACCTTAGCTATGTCAGGTCTTGAGACGTCTTGCTTTGGGGAAATTAACACGCAATGTAATCTTTTGAAGCGATTAAATAGAACCATAGCTAAGTCAGGTCCTTGGACCTCCTGTTTTGGGGAAATTAACATGCACTGGAATCTTTTGAAGTGGTTAAACAGAACCTTAGCTATGTGGGGTCAATAGACCTCCCGCTTTGGGGAAATTAACACGCACCGGAATCTTTTGAAGCGGTTAAACAAAAACTTAGCTATGTCATGTCTTCGACGCCCGCTTTGGGGAAATTAACACGCAATGTAATCTTTTGAAGCGATTAAATAGAACCTTAGCTATGTCAGGTCCTTGGACCTCCTGTTTTGGGGAAATTAACATGCACTGGAATCTTTTGAAGTGGTTAAACAGAACCTTAGCCATGTCGGGTCCTCGGACCTCCCGCTTTGGGGAAATTAACACGCAATGTATTCTTTTGAAGCATTTAAACAGAACCTTAGCTATGTCGGGTCCTTGGACCTCCCGCTTTGGGGAAATTAACATGCACTGGAATCTTTTGAAGCGGTTAAACAGAACCTTAGCTATGTCGGGTCCTCGGACCTCCCGCTTTGGGGAAATTAACACGCAATGTAATCTTTTGAAGCGGTTAAACAGAACCTTAGCTATGTTGTGTCCTTGGACCTCCTACTTTGGGGAAATTAACATGCACAGGAATCTTTTAAAGGGGTTAAACAGAACCTTAGCTATGTCGAGTCCTCGGCGCTCCTGCTTTGGGGAAATTAACACGCAATGTAATCTTTTGAAGCGGCTAAACAGAACCTTAGCTATGTTGGGTCCTCGGACCTCCCGCTTTGGGGAAATTAACACGCAATGTAATCTTTTAAAGCGGTTAAACAGAACCTTAGCTATGTTGGTTCCTTGGACCTCTTGCTTTGGGGAAATTAACATGCACTGGAATCTTTTGAAGTGGTTAAACAGAACCTTAGCTATGTCAAGTCCTCGGACCTCCTACTTTTGGAAAATTAACAGGCACTAGAATATTTTGAAGCAGTTAAACTGAATCTTAGCTATGTCGGGTCCTCGGATCTCTTGCTTTGGGGAAATTAACACGCACAGAAATTTTTTGAAGCAGTTAAATAAAACCTTAGCAATGTCGGGTCTTCGGATCTCCTGCTTTGGGGAAATTAAAACGCAATGTAATCTTTTGAAGCGATTGAATAGAACCATAGCTATGTCAGGTCCTTGGACCTCCTGTTTTGGGGAAATTAACATGCACTGGAATCTTTTAAAGTGGTTGAACAGAACCTTAGCTATGTCGAGTCCTCGGCCCTCCTACTTAGGGGAAATTAACAGGCACTAGAATCTTTCAAGCGATTAAATAGAATCTTAGCTATGTCGGGTCCTCGACCTCCTGCTTTGGGGAAATTAACACGCACCGGAATCTTTTGAAGCGGTTAAACAAAACCTTAACTATGTCGGGTCTTGAGACGTCTTGCTTTGGGGAAATTAGCACGCAATGTAATCTTTTGAAGCAGTTAAATAGAACCATAGCTATGTCGAGTCCTTGGACCTCCTTTTTTGGAGAAATTAACATGCACTGGAATCTTTTGAAGCGGTTAAACAAAAACTTAGCGATTTCGAGTCTTGAGGCGTCTGCGCTTTGGGGAAATTAACACGCAATGTAATCTTTTGAAGCGATTAAATAGAACCTTAGCTATGTCAGGTCCTTGGACCTCCTGTTTTTGGGAAATTAACATGCACTGGAATCTTTTGAAGTGGTTAAATAGAACTTTAGCTATGTTGGGTCCTCGGACCTCCTGCTTTGGGGAAATTAACACGCAATGTAATCTTTTGAAGCGGTTAAACAGAACCTTAGCTATGTCGGTTCCTTGGACCTCTTACTTTGGGGAAATTAACATGCACTGGAATCTTTTGAAGTGGTTAAACAGAACCTTAGCTATGTCAAGTCCTCGGACCTCCTACTTTCGGGAAATTAACAGGCACTAGAATCTTTTGAAGCGATTAAACAGAATCTTAGCTATGTCGGGTCCTCGGACCTCTTACTTTGGGGAAATTAACACGCACTGGAATCTTTTGAAGCGATTAAATAAAACCTTAGCAATGTCGGGTCTTCGGACCTCTTGCTTTGGAGAAATTAACACGCAATGTAATCTTTTGAAGCGATTAAATAGAACCATAGCTATGTCAGGTCCTTGGACCTCCTGTTTTGGGGAAATTAACATGCACTGGAATCTTTTGAAGTGGTTAAACAGAACCTTAGCTATGTTGGGTCCTTAGACCTCATGCTTTGGGGAAATTAACACGCACTGGAATCTTTTGAAGCGGTTAAACAAAACCTTAGCTATGTCGGGTCTTGAGACGTCCCGCTTTGGGGAAATTAACACGCAATGTAATCTTTTGAAGCGATTAAATAGAACCATAGCTATGTCAGGTCCTTGGACCTCCTGTTTTGGGGATATTAACATGCACTGGAATCTTTTGAAGTGGTTAAACAGAACCTTAGCTATGTTGGGTCCTTAGACCTCCTGCTTTGGGGAAATTAACACGCACTAGAATTTTTTGAAGCGGTTAAACAAAAATTTAGCTATGTCAGGTCTTCGGACCTCTTGCTTTGGGGAAATTAACACGCACTGGAATCTTTTGAAGCGATTAAATGAACCTTAGCTATGTCGGGTCCTTGGACCTCTGCTTTTATGGAAATTAACATGCACTGGAATCTTTTGAAGCGATTAAACAGAATCTTAGCTATGTCGGGTCCTCGGTCCTCCTACTTTGCGGAAATTAACACGCACTGGAATCTTTTGAAGCGGTTAAACAGAACCTTAGCTATGTCGGGTCCTCGGACCTTCTGCTTTGGGGAAATTAACACGCAATGTAATCTTTTGAAGCGGTTAAACAGGACCTTAGCTATGTCCGGTCCTTGGAGCTCCTACTTTGGGGAAATTAACATGCACTGGAATCTTTTGAAGTGGTTAAACAGAACCTTCACTATGTCGAGTCCTCGGACCTCCTACTTAGGGGAAATTAACAGGCACTAGAATCTTTCAAGCGATTAAATAGAATCTTAGCTATGTCGGGTCCTCGGACCTCCCGCTTTGGGGAAATTAACACGCACCGGAATCTTTTGAAGCGGTTAAACAAAACCTTAGCTATGTCGAGTCTTGAGACGTCTTGCTTTGGGGAAATTAACACGCAATGTAATCTTTTGAAGCGATTAAATAGAACCATAGCTATGCATTGGTTGAGTGTTGAGCATACAAGTGTCTTACCTTGTGCTTGTTAACTTGTATGTCCTTGTGTTCATTCCAAGTGTGAATGAACACTTTGTGATCACTACCTTGTGGTGGTCACTTTGGTTGATCAAGCCATGGTTTGTATCTCACTCCATCTTTGCTTGATCACATTCTGCCTGTTTCATATGCATTTATAATTTTCTGCTTACAATGATCATAGTGTATTGTTGTGTTTCAGGAGTATATTGTTCATATGATTCAAGTGCTTCACGACTTCTAGAGTTAGGTGTGAGTGAGTTTTGTTCAACTGTTCCCAACTCACATGTTAAGTCTAGAGTCTGTTTTAGGGTTTTGTCACGGAATAGCCAAAGGGGAGATTGTAAGGTTAAACGGACCTTTGTGCCAGTACCAAGCTAATCCGAAGGAATCTCATCCGATCACTTTGCTAAGCGAATCATTCGATATGTGAATGGTACTGCAAACTATGGTCTGTGGTATTCAAAAGACTCAAATACTTGTCTTCTTTGGGTATTCGAGATCTTTGACTGGGCTGGCAGTGTAGACGATCGGAAAAGCACTTGGTAGCGGCTGTTTTTATCTTGGTAACAATCTTGTTTCGTGGATGAGCAAGAAGCGAGAATTCAAAGTGTCTCTATCTACTGCAGAAGCGAAATACATCGCTCTTTGGAAGTTACTGCACTCGATTTCTTTGGATGAAGAAATTACTTCATGACTATGGAATTCCTCAAGAAACGATGTGTGTTTTCTCGTGACAACACCAATTGCCATCAATCTTTCCAAGAATCCTGTTCAGCATTCAAAATCCAAACACATAGAGATACGTTATCATTTCATTCGGGATTTGGTAGAGGAAAAAGTTGTGTGTCTTGAGTTCATACACACCGACAATCAAAAGGCGGATATCTTCACCAAGCCTCTCGATGGTCCACGGTTTGAATCACTCCGTAAGACCATTGGTGTTGGTACAATTCCTTGACTCTCTTGTGTGTTGTGTGCTTCACATATTTATAATATGATAAATCTGTCTGTGTTGGGGCACACACCTTTTTTATTAGCTTTTTGTGCAACATGTTTCTTGTTTGTTTGTCCATTTGTGAATACTGTTGCTTCTTTTTATGTTTGTTCAATCATTTTTGTTTCTTGAGTCAAAAATCCAAAAATCACATAAAAATTAGAAAATCAAAAAGCTTGATTGACTTTGTTGAGTTTTGTCTCAAAACTTGTTTTGCCTTGTACCTTTGTGCTAATGGCTTTGTGCATTTTCGAGCATTGCTTGGTTTCATGCACTTATATCACTGTGGGAAAAATCTTGAAACCTATGTGATTGTTGTAAATAGATCTTCAAACTTGTCATGAATGATTAGTGAATGGTTATGTTGATCTTGAGACATGCATAGACTTGTGTCTATATATCTTCCCACTTTTTATTTTTGTTTTGCTAAAAGAGCTCACCAAATGTAAATCTCCAAATGAAAAGAGATATTGAGTCTGCAAAAGCATGTCGCACATTCTAGTATTTGACTAGGAAAAAGGGTAAGCGACCTTATACTAAAAGTGAATGTTCATTCAAAAAGGCCAAAGGCCTGTTCTTCAAAGAGAAATGTTATATATCTCTCTCACAATGAGAGATGATTGCCTCAAAAGATCAAAGAGATCAAATGTTATGATTGAAAGTGGAGTCAAATGATAAGCTCCAAGTTATGTTATCAAGTTGTGTGGGAGGTCATATATACATATTTCTATAATTGAGATGGGTTACATGATCTAGTGCTAATTGTGTATGCCTTGATTGAATTGATCATTGAAGCTTCACATTAGACGAAGGACTATCTCATTGTTGATATCCACACACAACACACAAGTTTATGTTCAATAAATGCCATATTCATTTGTGTGATTGTACTTGTTGAAATATGTTTTCACATGCTCAATCTTTGTTAATTCAAGCACAAAAAGATTTTTGAGTGTTTTAGGTGTTTTTGGAAAGTATTTTGTTAAAAATCTGAAAATTTCAAAAATCCAGTTTTGCCCTGTTTTGGCGGCTCGATCACTTGCGGGTATGTCAAGTCGCGAGACTCGATCGCATCTTCGCTAGTCATTTTTGGCGACTTGTTCGCGAGTGGAAGGTCCATCGCGAGATTCACTCGAGAGATTTTCGCGGCTCACTCGCGACTCACTCGCTGGTAGACCTTCGAGTCGCGAAAAACACTTAGAAAATTTTTTCAACTTTTTGTCTTTGAGTGTTTTGGCGGCTTGATCTGGCGACTTTTTGGCGACTCGTTTGAGTCGCGAAAATCGCGTGTTTTGGATAAACAGGGGTAGTTTTTAAACTTTTTATTTTTCCCTTGATCTTTTTGTGACTGTTCATTGTCTTTCTCATCTACCCTTTCACATTGTCACCGTGCTTCCATTTTCGATCTCCAATACTTGTCTCTTTTCAGCTCAAAATCGTCGACTAACAGGTATGGTTTTTTCATCCTGCACTCTATTTTGCTTGTTGTTATGGTTTTCCTTCTGGTTTATTCACATTTGATTGTGATTTTGTGATGGGTTTTTAGCTCAACTGTTATTCTTTGTTCATACTTCGTTTGGATGCTTGCGTTTCTGTTCTTGAGCTAGTTTATGTTGATGGTTGTGCTCTTCATCATGTGCTTAGCTAGGGTTAGCTATTTTTGTCTGATCCGCTGTTGATATCGTGTTTCACTATGATCCGGTGTGGTATCATGTTGATGTGTTGTTGAATGTGGGTCCTTTTTCAGGTGATTATGTGGTTATATTTGGCCTCCCTCTTCTGTGTAGTTCAATTGGGGCCAATTGTGTCCCTCATTGTTAATGCCTGCCCATTTTCATCCAGCTGTTAGGGTTTCTTCATTGTCCCTAAATTTACACTAACCCACTGCTAATATAGTCTGTTGGTTTGTGTTCTGTCATTTCCCTTGTTTATAATGCAGATTGGTCATGTCTCCCTTCAAGAAGGTCTTTGTGAAAGGAAGTTCTTCCAAAGGAAAGGAACCCGTAATTGATGTTGATGAAGACACACCTCTCCCAAAGGTGACTCGCTCTTCATCACAAATGATTTGATCCCAATAAGTTCAGATCATTTGCAGCCTATCAGTCCTATGAGAATTTTTTTCTACATGCCACTCCATTACTAGAAAGAGCAGTGGATCTGTCCTCACTTCATAACACCGACATTCCGAAATGGTTTGCTCACAAGGATTGGAATTACCTTCTCTCTGATCCGGATGTCGTGTATGAAGAGTTGATTAAAGAATTTTATGCTAACGCAATTGTGGAAGGGGATGAACTGAAGTGCTGGGTTCGGCAAAAGAGCTTTTCTGTCTCTCCTTCATACCTGGCAGAAATTCTTCACATCAACAGACCCATTTTTCGACATTCACCGGTCTATGATGATCTATGTCCCGATGAGGAGCTTCTCAAACAAAGTCTTGGTCAAGACTTGGAGTTCTCACCCAATGGCAAATCCATCAGTGTTTCCTCTCTTTCTCCGAAATCGAGAGTGCTTACAATTGTGATGTTTCACAATTTGTACCCTTTATCAAGTAATCTTGGGTATATGAACCTCGGACGTGCTTTGTTTCTTCATGATCTAATCTCTGATGAAGAAATCGACATTTGTGCTTATATCTTTCATGTTCTGCGCAAAACGGTTCTTGAAATGAGTCTCGGATATGCATTCCTTTCTGCAGTCTCATTTCACGGATCTTGAAGCTCAAGGGAATTTATCCAACGGCCGATGAGTCTCCTATCCCCAAACCGAGTCCAATCAACATGCGTACATACAATGCAAGTGTTGGACATAGTCGGAAGAGAGCTAAACCAGAAACTTCTGCATCTCACGGTGACCCTCGCCCGTAATCTCTCCCTCGATGAAAAACTTGATCGCATTGTCTCCTCTGTCCACGAGTTGAATACAAAGATGTCTGGACTCACCGCTTCTCTACATCATCAAAGCAACCGATGGGATATGAAGTTTACTTCTCTTCAAACTCAATTGGATCAAATTCAGAGAAAGCTAGAAGAGGATGACTAGCCTATTCCATGACAAAAAGGGGGAGTGATAGGCATAATCAAAGAGGGAGGATATTACCCTAAGGGGGAGTGTCATTATCTAAGGGGGAGTGTCTTTATCTTTTTCAGTTTCAATTTTCTCTTTAAGTTGATATATTATGTTTTGTAAAACTGTTATTCAGGATGTTCTGTGTTTGTACCCATTTGCTTTTGTAAGCTGTTAGGGTTATGTTTTTATGCATGTTTGTAGGCTTTATGGTATGTACCTTGCTTATGCAGCTTTATGCTTATGTTGAAATCAGTACTTTGATCTAAATGTTCTGCATTTCGGTTTATGTATCTTGTCACTCTTGTGCCCTAGTAGGATTGTTCCTAGATGCATATGCCTTGTGTGCTATGCATTGGTTGAGTGTTGAGCATACAAGTGTCTTGCCTTGTGCTTGTTAACTTGTATGTCCTTGTGTTCATTCCAAGTGTGAATGAACACCGTGATCACTACCTTGTGGTGGTCACTTTGGTTGATCAAGCCATGGTTTGTATCTTACTCCATCTTTGCTTGATCACATTCTGCCTGTTTCATATGCATTTATAATTTTCTGCTTACAATGATCATAGTGTATTGTTGTGTTTCGGAGTATTTTGTTCATATGATTCAAGTGCTTCACACTTCTAGAGTTAGGTGTGAGTGAGTTTTGTTCAACCTGTTCCCAACTCACATGTTAAGTCTAGAGTCTGTTTTAGGGTTTTCTCACGGAATAGCCAAAGGGGAGATTGTAAGGTTGAATTTATTCAACCACCTAATTGGCTTTATTCCGTGCAAAATTTGCTTGTAATTCAGCATTTAGTAACCCTGTATTTAGGTGGGTTTGTTGTAAGGGTAGTGAGTGAGATAGAGTAAGATTGCTCAAGAGTGTGCAAGAAAACAGACTCTCGGGCCGGGACTCGCGGGTGGACTCACGGCTGCAAGCCGCCAGAAAAGCTACACACGTGCCAAGCATCTGGAAGATGAACAGTCATGCTAGCTGGAGCACTACAGACAAAATAGGACAATCGGCCATACGGTTATCTCGCGGCTGGAACTCGCGACTTAGTCAAGCCGCGAGGTCAAGCCGCGAGCCACCCCCGTTTAGTAAAACCTGACGTTTCACATTCCTCTCCCACTCCAGTATAAATACCCCTTTTACCCACGATTGAGAGAGCTTCCAGAGAGAATTTTGAGAGAGAAACCTAAAGAAAAACAAGATTGTTTCACACACAATCCCTACCTTAGAGTCTCTTCATATTCCTCAACTCTCTTCCTCTCCATTGTCAAATCCTTGAGAGGCATTATACCAAACCTGGTTCTCACCATCATCATCACTTTGTGAGACAGTTGTTTGGAGTTCTGGGAAGCGATTAGGAAGGAGCCAATCTTCATTGGTTGATGCTATGGTTTAGTAGCGGAATCCGGGAAGCTAGAAAAGAAAAAGGTTCGGCGCAACCTCGTTGGAGCAAGAAGCTTGGAGGGCTTAGGTGCATGGGTAGATTAGGCTTGGAGGGTCTATTGCTTGTCCTTGTATCCCAACTGTATTTTCTAGTGGATTGATTACCGCTTGGAGGGCGGCGGAGAGGTTTTTCGCCGAGGACTTCGGTTTCCTCTTCGATAACACATCGCGTGTTGTCTTTGTGTTTGCATCTTCCTTCCTCTCTATCTTTGCCTTTATATTGTCTCTTTGTGATTTTATTATGTTATGGCTTAGATAGTATTTAACATATTTCACTTTATAGCATATGTTAAGTTTCCGCACACTTGTTGTTTAACATATTGCTTGTGTTGGTTAAGTTAATTTTTGGGGGTCTAAACGTTCAAAAGTGTTTTGTACACGTTTTTGAACTTTCAATTGGTATCAGAGCAGGTACGCTTGTTGAAGTTTTATTACCTAAGTGTGATCCTAGACCCCTGTATTGTGTTTGTTGTTTTGGGATATACCATGCTGAATTGTAGCTTAAGTGTTTGTGAAAATGACTCTATGCATATGTCAGAAAGGTGTCTTACTGATGGTCTTTTAGAGTTGTTAAAAACTAAGAAACATGCTAGAGTTTTTGTTCACATGCTGGAATATCTTGAAAGTCAGAATCATGTCTTACACAGTAGTCTATCTGAATCTAAATCATTGATTAAGAAATATAAAAGAAAGAATAGAATGTTGTGTGAGATGATTGAGAATCTGAAAATGAAAAATCAATCTGAAAGAAGCATGAAAACTGATGATGAGTGTTTGTTTGAAGGTCAAGAATGTCTGTCACATGTGAACCTATTTGTGCATACCTCATTGAAGGTGTTTAATGCGTGTCCGTGGTATCTTGACAGTGGGTGTTCTCGCCATATGACAGGGGATAAGACACTGTTTAAGACACTCAAAGAAAAGGTTGGTGATTATGTGACCTTTGGTGATGGAAGTCATGCCCAAGTCCTAGGCAAAGGAATCATTGAGATACCTAGTTTGCCTCTGCTGAAAGATGTGCTGTACATAAAAGGGCTGAAGGCGAATTTGCTTTGAGCATCACTCAAATTTGTGATGATGATTTTCTGGTACAATTCTCTAAGAAGGGATGTTTGATCATCAATGAAGAGGGGATTCAGGTTTTGGAAGGAAGTCGGACTACGAGATAATCTGTTATGGAATAGTTCCCACGGCACCCATATCGTGTAGAAGTGCTCGTGTGGATATGTTGGAGCTATGGCATCACAGATTTGGACATGCCAACTTCAAACAAGTAGCAAAAGTCTCCAAACTTGAAGCGGTCGAGGGACTTCCTAAGTTTGGAAAAGTGAAAAAGACCGTTTGTGGTGCATGTCAAATTGGGAAGCAAACTAAGGCAAGTCATCACAAGGTGAATGTGATAGCTACCTCTCGGTGCTTAGAGTTACTTCATGTTGATCTAATGGGGCCAACCAGAACCGAAAGCCTAGGGGAAAGAGATACATCATGGTCATTGTGGACGGCTACTCAAGATACACTTGGGTTGAATTCCTTAGAGAAAAATCGAAGCTTGTGAGAGGTTGGAGATTACAGTGCAAGAAACTACAAAATGAAAAAGGGATTTCGATAGTCAAAGTTAGAAGTGATCATGGGAGGGAATTTGAGAATGCAAGATTCGAGTCCTTCCGTGAGAAGAATGGAATTAAAAGAGAGTTTTCGGCTCCCAAAACTCCACAACAAAATGGAGTGGTAGAGAGAAAAAATCGTGTGATTCAGGAGATGGCAAGAGTCATGTTGCTTAACAAGGAAATACCTCAAAAATTTTGGGGAGAAGTCACAACACCTCGTGTCACATTGGCAATAGGATTTTCTTTCGAGTTGGTACACGTAAGACTGCATATGAGATATGGAATGGGAAGAAGCCTAAAGTGAAGTATTTCCGGGTATTTGGAAGCAAATGCTATATCTTAAATGATCGAGAGAATCTTGGGAAGTTTGATGCAAGAAGTGATGAAGGTATTTTTCTTGGCTACTCTACTACAAGTCGAGCGTATAGAGTGTTTAACAAGAGAACAAAGATTGTGATGGAGTCCATAAATGTCAAGATTGATGATGCCTTACCTAAGGTGGAAATGATTGATGATGTAGAAGGGCCGAGCACTAAAGAGCTTGATGTTGAGGTAGAAGCCTTGGATATAGAAGGTGAAGAAAATATACCGGAAGTAGAATCGACTCCCATCAACCCAAGAATGGAAACGAGATTGATGTCTAGAACTTCAAGTCCTCTTACTCCTCCAGTTCATCCTCCTATATCTCGTAGTGATGAAGTTTCCACTTCAAAAAGCCATCTTCAAGAGTTATTAAGAATCATCCGGAAAGCAATATCATAGGATCTCTTGATGACGGTCTTCGCCTCGGAAAGGAAATATTCTGCTAGCCAATCATGTAACATATCACTGTTATCTTGCACGTTTTGAACCAAAAAGGGTTGAAGAGGCTCTTCAAGATGAGAATTGGGTTGAGTCAATGCATGAAGAGCTTAATCGAGTTTGTGAGGAATGATGTGTGGGAACTTGCTCCACGGCCTCGAGAACGTTCATGTTATAGGCACAAAGTGGATTTTTAAAAACAAAACTGATGAAGATGGAGAGATAATTCAAACAAGTCTCGGTTAGTGGCTCAAGGATACACACAAGTAGAAGGAGTGGATTTTGATGAATCATTTGCTCCGGTGGCAAGACTCGAATCCATTCGAATCCTCATGTCCATTGCGTGCACTTTGAATTTCAAACTTTATCAAATGGATGTTAAGTGCGCTTTTTCTGAATGGATATCTAAATGAAGAAGTTTTTGTTGAGCAACCAAAAGGATTTGAGGATCCTCATTTTCCAGATCATGTATTAAGACCAAGAAAGCACTTTATGGTTTAAAACAAGCGCCTAGAGCCTGTACGATCGTCTTACACATTATCTTCTTGATAGAGGTTTCAAGTGGGCAGTGCCTTTTCTGTCTGATGAAATTCTTCAAAGAGGTAGAAACTACTTTACTTTTGTCTATTTAGGGTCTCATGCCTCACCGATACTGAGACGAACTTGTCTCTATGAAATGGACTTACAATCCCACCAAATATAGTTGAATTGTTTGTTAGTACACTCTTTAGTGTTGCTGAAGTATCTGTGTGTGTGATGTATCATTGTAGTATCTATATGTATCAATATGTATATTTTTGATAATTCTGGACCTGCATTCGATGTATATTTTCTTTGGTTGATTATGGTTGTTTTTGTAGATTCCAAATTTGCTGTAGTTTCTATTAATTTGGCTTAATATTCTGTTATATTTTTTGAAGCATTAGTATGGGACTGACACTATGTGTCAATTATTTTCAGGAGTCCTTAATGGCAAATTCGGGTGAAAATCAACAGCCTGAACAAGGTATAATTCTTCTCCTGTAATCCATTCTCTTTCTTTGTATATTCACGATTTGGATACTATTATTATCTTTTGTTTTTGTGGTTATTTGCTATTTTCATCCCAAAATATTTATAATCTTTGTCTTTTCGATCTGCAACTTTTTTGAAAAGCCGTCAAGGAATAAAAACATTAGAAAAAGAACAGTTGATGAAGATGAAGAGGATGATTAAAAAAGCAAAGGCTCATTCTTACGATTAAAAGAAAACCATAAAGCCCGACAATAAGCTGTATTTTTTTATTTGGATCCTCTAAGAACAAAACGTCTCATCAAGCAAAGGAAGAATCGAGAAGCCAATTTTTCAGTTTGAGTCTTCAAGGGAAATTCAAGTTGAACATGATA
>CP116448.1:726185-968685 GCA_028216015.1 Quercus dentata
AAATTTCTTAATTAGATGTGAATTTCTACAAATTCATTATTACATTTTCTTCTTATATCCTTCATGCTTGCAAAGTTTCTAGAAGATCAAAGATCAACAGAATTATGCTATCATTCAAATATTTAAAATTTTAGTTTTTGTAATATAAAATTATGCATAAAAAAATAAGCTTATGGATCAAATAATAAATAACATCTAATTAACACAAAATTTGACATGTGTATTAAGAATACAAAAAACATGCAATTCAATGATTAAATTTTCCAAATATGTAATCATGTTAATTTTTTAGTGAGAATTGTAGCCAATGACTACAATTATGTTTACAGCCAAAATTTTGTCATTTTCTAAAATAGGATATAGAACATCCAATCTTAAAACTTTTGGCTTTGTCTTCTCAAAGAGAACTAGACCATGATTTTGGTGTTTTAGGTGTGACACATAGAAATGAGAGGAGAAGCCTTGTAAGTTGCGAGGATGATACATGCCAAATGACGAAATTGCCTGTAACACTTGCAACATATGCTTCTTTTTCTTTCTTTTTTAACAAATTGCAACATATGCTTAGTGATAAGTGATAACCAAACATTAGTTAGAGAAACAATTAAAATAATCTTAAATTTAAAACAGAAAAGGATTTGGGTCGACTTTGACAACTGTCCCAAACAAACAAGGACGAAGACCATACAAATATATGTCTTGTAACAACTAAAAGTATTTGCAAAAATAGGTAAAACTTTATTTTAATGGGATGATTCACTTTAATTTCATGTTAAAACTTTAGTTGCTTATCTTTATAATCTCCTATTTTAATAGACACTTAATTTACATTACAATTGCTTCTTCTTTTTTCCTTATAGTTCTATTTAATTTAGCACTTTTCTTTTGGCTGAAACGAAATTCTTTCATTGAATGAAAATCACATCAGATAGTAAAATTATATCTAGAATTAATGAACAACCCAAACTAGAACCAAGTAGAATAAGAAGATTGCAACCTAGCAGGCTAGCACTAACTATATGAGATGGTGAAATCGGCACTCTATTATGTTGTTTTATTATCACATGGGGGAAATTGTAATGAAAATATTAATAAGTGCTACCAAGATGCAAGGTTATGTATATTTTATGTCTTACAGGGGTGATGGAAATTTCATGTGTCATACCAAAATGCAAGATGATGCAAATGTTGTCTTACTAGGGGTGATGGAAATTTGTTGTGCAACTAAGGAAGGTGATGGAAATTTTATGTGCAAGGTGATTGAGACTACTAAGAAGGTGGTCTTTGAGGTCCCACCGAGTGGATGGTTAAAGAAATTTTAAATGAAATTAGTGCGGATCCTCAAGCAGTACTATTTAGTGTGTTTGCGTAGCAAACGCAACAGACATTTTGCGTTATTTTCTGGGTTCCACGCATTGTTTATGGACTTGTAAGTACGAAAAATGCAGCAAAAACAATAAAACCTGGTCACACGGACACTATTCATAGTTTAAAAATTATTTTATTACAATGTTTTCGATGAATAAATTTTTAATTTTCAGCAATAAATAGTTTGGGGGCCAACTGTCTAGAAGGTAATATTAAAACTATATGAATATCAACCAATCCAAGATGGTTAAATAAGGTTATAATGGGAATGGTATAAAAAGAAGAAATAAAGATTGTATGTGATAGTCCAAAATACGTCCGAGGAGATAATTCATCTCAAACGGGATCCGAGATCGGTAAGAATGTCTTATCATCCTAGGCATCCTTCAAGGTTGCATCACAACTAAGAGTTGGGTATTGGATGCGATGAGCAAAGGGTGGTAACAAATATCTTCAAAACTACTACCTCCACATTAAATGTCTCTCAACCAACTCTCCGGCCGCATTAATGTGAAGGTGATACCTGAACAGTGATCAAGTAGCCTTATAGCTACTAGTAGATGATTCTGGGAGGTGTTGGATAGATAAGAAGGAGTTCCTAGAATCCAACCTACACGTGTATGGTAGGGATGATACCAAGATTGTAGTATATAACATAGGAAGGTGGCCTAAAGAAAGGGATCGGAAAAATCATGAAATCGATATAAAAAAATATATTGCGAACCCATGTAAATTGTGTTCTTCAACAAGATATTATAATATAAGCTCCTCAAGCCGTGTCGAATGATTTTTCTTATTTTACTTGTGTTCGACAACCTTAATTCAAAGCTTTTATTGTCTATCTTTGGAGTAGAACTAGTTCCTTCACACACGCTCTATAAATTCATTGTTTGGGCTTGTTGAGTTTAAACCCAATCCTACACTGGGTCCAATCCAAATTCAGCCTTTACAATTGGCATCGTCTGTGGGGAGAGCTTGATCTGTTCTAAAAGAGATTTGGGTACAATGTTCACGATGGAAGAAGTAGGCCCATATTAGGCAGCGACAGGACCACACAAGGTGGATGCTAATCTACACCAAGCAAAGTCAAGAGGTTCTCAACATAGCAATCCACGTAGAAGCCTCCCGAACGGAGAGGACCCGTGAGGGAAGTATGCACCCAACTCGTACTAGTAAAAGCCCCCGAGGGAAAAGTCTGTGTTTCCCATGCAAAGGATGATAGGGACATGCAATGCGAAATCGATGAATTGAAGAGGGAATTGCGCCACGCACGGCGAAGACATTCGTCGCCTAACTCCGATTTTGTCCTTTGAAGAGACAAGATGGTGCTAGTTATAGACGGAGATCGAGAACTCCGCCTAGCGAGACTTTCTCACGACGAGGAGTATCACCATAGACGTAGATATAAGAGCCCGCCTCGCAGAGGCCTAGGGAACGATGCCATGAACAAGGCGTTGAGTCAGGTTTCTAAGTCACCCTTCACGCGAAATATAGAAGGTGCGAGTCTTTTCGGTGATTCCACCAGACCTACATTCACCATTTCAATCACAACACCCGTGCCCAAAGAAATAACACAAGGGGCCATAGAAAGTGAAGTTAAAAAGATTGAGCCTATCACAAAAAAAAGTGGTAAGCCCAAAAGATTTTAAGCCCAAAAGCCATAAAGGGACAAGCCTTAAAGCCTATGAGAAAAGAGGAAGAAAGAGAAAAAGGCCCGGTTTGTCAAGATCAAGATTGAAGAAAGTCCGGTGTAAAGAGTCGAGTCGGGATCCCCGAAGCTGCCAAGGCTCGGGATCCCGAGACATGTAGCACGGCCTAAGATAGGATTAAGACAACTCAAAGGAAACGCCAAAAAGAAACACAAGAAATGAAGGACAGATATGTCCTTCTCGTGCACCGAGAGATGCAAAGAAGAAAAGCGAGAAAGCCTAGAGTAACCACTCACGATGCAAGGGAATGGTACCTTGGGGAACGAGAATGAGGAGCTATAAAAAGGAAGTGGCACGAAAGACCTTGACCCAAAGAGATGAATTCCGCTCACTTGGGAAAAATGACAAAGAGGAAAGACAACCAAAAAGTTGAATCAAAAAGGGGTAAGAGGTTTTGAGGAACGTGAAATTAAGAACAAGCACACTCTAGAATGAAAAGTCATAGGCTCTCAAAGAAACAGCATCAAAAGGAGGAAATTATGAAAAATAAGAAATGCTCAACCTTCTAAGTGATGGGCACAAAACGGGCTCTAGTACCCGGGGAGCAAAGGAGGGAATCAATAGTTTCTTGGGACCCTAAAATGACACTATAAAAAAGAGGGAAGGCAATAAATAAAGAAAAGGAATTTTTGGGCGAGCAATAGAAAATCTTGATAAAAATCATTAAGAAAACTCTGTCAAATTCAAGGAAAATAGTGAAATATCTCCGGTATCCCGAGAAACAGACCACTATAGCACATACTTGATTCAAAAGGATTCAAATTTTGCAAGTCTTAGAGGCTTAGATAGCCATCTAAGTATGTAATTTTTAAGCTTATTTGAACCTTGTATCACGTCTTAGTGAGCGCATTGTAACCATAACTAAGGAAAACTAATAAAGTATTTCTTATTAATCCAAAGATCCCTAACAATTGTTTTATGTATTTCCTGATTACTTTGCACTCCTTTGTTGTTTTCATTGTTATTTAATACAAATATTCTTGTTTTGCTAGTTTATGTGTATTGTAGGAAGCTTGCCCTGTGCGCCACTTGGTTCTTAAACCCCTTTAGCTACGGTGAAATAAGCCCATCTACCAAACTACAACTATTTGGCCTCTTAATCCTTGGGCCAAGATGTCAAGAAAAAAGGCACTCTCACATTTTGGCGACTTCACTGGGACTCGGGTAAAGAAGAGGGAAGAAGCAATCCCTTCGCAGAGCATGCCCCAAGACCAAGGAATAGCAAAGGTACTAATATGCCACTCGCAGCCTCCCGAGCCCGCGGGAGAAAATGAAGTAGCCTTGGGTAGAGGGGCGAGGTGCCACGATGGAGTAGGGAGGTCGTGGTCGAACAAAGGCACGCAAGGCAAGAACCGGACCCCATGGCTCGAATGACAGCGATGTTGAAGGATATGCAGCAAGAAGTTCGCCTTCTCAAGGAAGGCAAGACACAAGAAATCGAGACAATGTTCCCCCGTGGGCAACCAAGACAGAACCTAACTGAAGGAGGGTCAACAAAGTGGGAAGGGGAGCCAACCTCTAGTACCTAACATTGGCAGATGTCGTTGCCCTCTTGGAGCAAGAAAGGGAAAAACTTTCTGGGATCCCCATGCAATTCTCTTGAGATCCCCTATTTCCACCAGAACTTCTTAGCAAGCCATATCCCAAAGAGTATGAACCCCCAAAGTTCCATCCTTTCGATGGAAGAAATGGAAGTACCGTGGAGTATGTGAGTAGGTTTATTCACACTATGGGCCCCTACGCAGGAGATCGAGAATTGTGTTTAAGAGAATTTGTTAAATCCTTAGTAGATAGATCATGTACTTGATACACCAATGAGACCTAGGTCCATTAAAACCAGGATAAAATGATGGAGAGATTCTATGCAAAGTATTACCCCGGTGAGGACAAGATCACTTTCCAAAGCCTTCGATAGTAAGCGCAGAGGCCTAGGGAGGATCGTTCAGTTCATTAAGAAGTTTGAAGATGTGTCTCTAGATTGTTATGAGGACCATGAAGAAAAAGAACTCATAGAAACCTCGCATATCCAACATGCTTTTCGACACAGACTCAATCTCGAAAATCTATGCATCACACGGCTTTATTTCGACCTATTATAGAGAACTAGAAGGGACAAAGATAAACTATGAGTACAAAAAGGATGCTAGTATCCCAAGCCATGACAAGATCAATGGAGAGAAAAGGAAGAGGCCGGGACGGAAGGTGTTCAAGAACCACTAGTGATCCCATGTAGCGTAGAGGAGTTAAACCATGTCCTGGACAAATGGATCGAGGATGGAGTTGTTAGGCCATTTACTGGTGTCAAGCCACCAACCGAGGAAGAAAGGAAGAACCCCTTGTTTTACAGGATCCATAATTATGTCAAGCATTCCATCAAGGATTACTTGGACCCTCCGTAGGATCTTTTCACAAAAAACTAAGAGAAGGAATCCTAGAGCTCACTCAAAAGAAGTCGAGTGCAAAGGAACCCCGCCCAACCACAAAGGGAAGGGGGTGGTGGGCTGTAGTGATCCGTGGAACCTCAGTAGAAGAATCTGAAAGATCCTTCCATCCGAGCACGCTCAAGACCCTCCGGAAGAATCCTAAGTTCGTGTCACTATTCAACCGGTGGGATTTGGACCAAAAGTAAGAAGGGTGGCCACAAAGTCTCTCATGAATATAGCAGATTTGGGGAATGGAATGTTTCACGAAGAAAATCACATGCTAATCGAGCTTTCTTAGAGACAACTAATGCAATAACCTTCATTGATGAGGATATGGAGGATGAGCATCCGGAGTTTGTAGACCCCTTTATCTAAAGGCTACCATAAATGGTGTCCAAATCGGAAGAGCATTGGTGGACACGGGGCATCACTCAACCTCATAGCCTCAGTACCCTGGAAGCCGTGGGCCTAGTTGGCAAGAGGATCCCGGGAGTTCCAATGGAAATAATAGATTTGGAGGATCGTAGAATCAATCAAAGGTATGTATAGTCAAGCCTTAAGAGTAGGACCAATAGTGGCCCCGACAAGGTTTCATGTAATTAATTCAGAGTTGTCCTACCATGTACTTTTGGGACGCCCATGGCTCCATAAACACCGCCTTATTCCATCCACGTACCATCAATGTGTTAAAGGGAGATTGAACGGAAGGCCCGTGAGAATCCCCGCCAACCATAACCCTTTCAAACCAAAGAGAAGTGAACTTGCGAGAAACAATGTTTTATGACGAGTTAGAACCAGATGATGAGAACCCCACCGGGACCCAGGAGCACCTATCCCGGAAGAAGAAGAAGGAGGAGGGGGTGCCCGTGACTCCGAGAAACCTTTTGGAAAAGAAAAGGCAAAGAGGGAGCTCAACTCCTCAAGGTCTTGGGAGTGCGTGGTTGTGCGAGAACCCGTGGGAAGGTTGATTTATCGCTTATGAAGGAGCACGGGCCTGAATGCATCATGAGAAAGATCTCGGACCTCTAGATTACATGATAGCCCAAGGGGAGATCCTAGAAGAACCAGTTAAGGAGGCCCATATTCAGCCTAAGGAGGAATTAAGAGAAATAAACTTAGGAGCCGAATGAGATCCCGTAAGCCTTGTTTTTATTAGTAGTCACCACTACATAAGAAAGGGAGCAATTAGTGGCCTTACTCTAGAAATACAGGGATGTGTTCGCATGGACCTATGATGAAATGTCTGGTCTAGACCCAGGATTGGTGGTTCATTCTCTCAACATGGACCGTGGAGTCAAACCAAAGGAGTCTAACCAGCTAAGGTCTTTCACACCGAGGTAGAAACTCGATAATTCAAGAAGTCAAGAAGTCAAATGACAAACTGGTTTTATCAAACCTATCCAAAGACCCCAAGTGGCTTTCTAACATAGTACCCGTGAAAAAGAAGAATGGCCAAACCGTTGATGTGTGGACTTTTGCAATCCGAACAAGACATGCCCAAAAATGAGTTCCTCGCCCAATATCGACCTCCTTGTAGACTCAAATTACAGGACGCTCTATGTTCTCATTTATGGATGGGTATAATGGGTAGAATTAAATTCGCATGGTCGCTTAAGGATACAGAGAAAACGGCATTCGGGACTCCAATCGAGAATTTTTATTACACGCGTGATGCGCTTTAGCCTCAAAAATGCGGGGGCCACATACCAACGAACCATGACAACTATCTTCCGTGACATGATGCATGAGGAGATGGAAGACTACATGGATGATATTATGGTCAAATCGAAACTAGACAGACACCTTCGTGTACTTAAACAAGTTTTGAAAGGTGCAGAAGTACAAACTACGCATGAACCCCATGAAATGTGCCTTGGGTGCTCCACTGGAAAGTTCCTTGGGTTTCTAGTACATCACTGAGGCATAAGTGTAGATCCAACAAAGCCACACCATTGCCATAATGAAAAGACCGACAATGGTAAGGAGCTCAAAAGCTTCCTAGGGAGGGTCTCCTATATTAGGAGATTTGTGCTAGGGCTGGCTTACTCACAACTAGTTTATCCAAACTATTGAAAAAGGGAACCGAGTTCACTTGGGGAACGAAGCAACAGAGGCCTTCCAAAGGATTGCAAATCATGAATCATTTGCCCCTCTCCAAGCACCAAGACGCTGGGTGACCCCCTGTTCTTGTACTTAGCATCAAATTCCTAAGTAATAGAAGCCCCACTGCACAGAAGATGATGACGAGAATGAGCAACCTATTTACTATGTAAAGGTAACATTCAAAGACGCCGAGACCGTGTACTGTGATAGAGAGAGCCCGCCTAGTGATTATCTACGCGTCCCGCAGGTCTGAAAAGGTATTTCTCACTCACTAGATCCTTTTGGTGGCTAAGTCTCACCCCATAAAAGCACTCCTACATTAGCCCTTCTAACATGAAGGATAGCACAATGACTCGGTCCTACTCTCTCAATATGACATAGGCCTTAGGACCCTCAAGTTTGTCAAAAACCAAGCCATAACAGATCTACTAGCATAGTTCCCGGTGAAAGAAAGAAAGCTCACCGAGTGAAGAGATCCCGGGTGAGGTGGCAATGGCAGAGATCTCAAGAAAGAAATGGACAATGAGGTTCGATGGGTCAGCCACAACGACCTTAAATGGAGTAGGAATCGTACTTTGTCGTGAGGATGGGGATACCATACCATTATCTTTCAAGCTTGGGTTCTCTATTCTAATAATGCAGCTGAATATGAGGCATATTTGATTGGGTTAACTATAGTACTTAGTATAGAGTAAAGCATATGAGAGTATGGGGGACTCCAATCTTGTAGTTTCCTAGGTGAAAGGTGACTTTGCACTAAGAGAACAAAATTTAGCAACCTACGGGACTCGGGCGCAAAGGTCTGGAGCAGAAATTCTAGACTTTTAGTGTAGAGTACACTCAAAGGAGTGAGAACAAGTTTGCCGATGTGCTCGCCACCTTTGGGATCCCAAGTACCATTCAAAGGAAGGGACACGCTGGTAAGGATAGGAAAGCAAGAACATTCTATCATAAGGATTCTCCAAAAGATGTATCCCGGAAAGTCCAAGCAAAGTGGAATTAGAGGAGCGAAGTCAAAGAAAAATGAAAGAGGCAGACCCGGAAGGAGTATCGAGAGCCGAGGGATTACACTTTGATAGAAGGGGAACTATACAGAGGTCTGCTTGGAGGGATCCTATCCAGTGTATCAACGAGAAGGAAGGAAAATTGAGATTAGAAGAGTTACATACCCACGCCCGCTGGATCGCAGAAAAGATCGATCTATATAGAAGAATGTAACACATGAGATACTACTAGCCAAATATAACAAAGAGGCAAAGAACTATATAGGAAAAATGTCAAGAATGTCAACTCTCAATAGACCAGGAAGAAAGCTACGTTGTATTTGTTACAAAAGATTGAGAACTCCTTCATGGAATACTTCGCTCAAGGGATCCTACCAACCGACAAGACGCTAGCCCACCAACTTAAGAAACTTATGGATAGGTACTTCTTGCGTAACGGATTCTATTCAAAAGGGGATACTGATGGGGATCCCTTGAGATGCTTGGGGCCAAGGGAAGCTAGGGAAGTAGTCGGGAGGTCCATTCCGGTGATTGTGGAAGTCACCCGGGAAAAAGAAGGCTCTATAAATAGTTACTACTGTAGGGGTACTCTTGGCCAACAATGAAAAGGGACTCCGAGGACCTAGTCAAAACCCGCCACGCTTGTCAAGTCCTTGGAGATGCAATCCATACTCACCCAAATGTGTTGCAGGATATGACAACACCATGGCCTTTCCACCCTTGGGGCTTGATCTCATAGGGCCTATAAAACCCTCATCCAATGGTTACATAAAGATCTTAGCAACCACGGAGTACTTTACAAAATGGGTAGAGGCCATCCCTTTGAAAAAGACCATTGGAGTAGTCGTAGCAAACTTCATTCAAGAACATATCATTACAAGGTTCGGGATCCCCAGGGAGTTTGATCAATGACAACGAGACTTCGTTCATAAACAAAGACATGAAGGGGTTGACCGAGGCATATTACATTAAGCATGGAAGGTCTACGCCATACTACCCACAAGGAAATGGCTAGGCCGAGGCCATTAATAGGGTGATGTTGAAGATCTTTAAAAAGATGAAGCATGAATATGGGGGGAAATGGAGTGACCACTTGGCAGATGTACTTTGGACATACAGAGCTCAGTAAAGACAACCACGGATTCTCACCGTTCTCCTAATCTATGGAAAAGCTATCTCGGTCCTTTGAATTAGTTGTTCCTACACCAAGAGTAGTACTTGAAGAAAGTCGGAGGACACCGAGGACACAAATAATGGCAGATCCGGGAAGGGGTAGAGGAAGAAAGAGAACTAGTCAAAAGGAGAAGCCGAGGAGGTACTAGCAAGGAATGACTAAAGCATATGCACAAGCAATGACGTCCAAGGGCTTTCACCAAGGGCAAGGGTACCGAGGATCGAGGATAGCAGAGCACGTAAGGAAAAACCTCTCAGACCCTCCAAATTCGCCCTAAAATGGGAAGGACCCTACATCATTAGAAAAGCCCATGATAGTGGGTATTACTACCTTACAAAGGAAGATGGAACAGATCTGATAGAACCCATAAATGGAAAGTGGTGAAACAAGATTATGCATAAGAAGGAAGGGGTTTCAATACACCAGGATCCTTTTGCCAACTCTCCAACCTGCTAAGTGTTTTTCATCATTTCTTTGCTTTTGTTATGAATTCTTGTTTAAGTGATTTTGTTCAGAACCCATGATAGAAGGACACTGTGATCCTTACTATTTTTGATGACTTTTTCTATGTTCCTTAAATGGTAATCGTGTTTTAATTCAATGAAATCTCTTTTTCCCCTTCAGCTATTAAGTTCTAAATATTGCAAAGTCCAAGTCCGGGACAGAATTGAGGGAGGATATCCGGGCCAAGGCAAAAGAAAAAAAAAAAATCTTTTAACACATGACCTAGGACCCATCTCACAATCAGTTTCAAATGCATGGTCTAGGATCACGGGCAAAAGTAAGTGCTCAGATACCTAGCCCAAAGACTCCGACAAAAGGGGACTTGTCAAGTTCATGAACTGGGACTAAAAAAAAAAAAAAAAAAAATAGAGAAAAGAGCGCCCAATGTACCCAGTTCCAAGACTTACGCAACAAAACAACCACCAGGGTACTCCGATCCAGACTTACAAGAAAAATTTGTAGGAACCATGGCCCAAGACTCAAAAAAAAAAAAAAAGCAATGTACAAAAGGGAAACAAACAAATCCACATGCCATTAAGAAAATTAGAAGCAGTCTTGAAACACAAACGCTAGAAGCGTCTTAAAACACAATTACAGATCTATGCAAAAAAAAAAAAAAAAAACACGAGCTAAATGTTGTTCAAGCAGGAAGAAAAATAGAAACTTATACAACCCCAAATTGTTTATACACATCTAAACTAGCTAAAAAAAAAAAAAAAAAAAGAGGGGAAAAGCTAGGGAATAAGGTCGGCCAACAAGGAGCTATCTGGGAAATAGCAGTGGACAAACAAGAAGAGAGAACCCTTTGCCTTTTAACCTTCTAAAAGGTCCCGCTCCACTCCCTCCACTCCAAAAGCTTTTCTTCAGATAAGGAGTCTAGAGAACAATTTCTCAAGGAAATCAAAGACAAAAGACACAAGTAGCTCCATCGGGATGTTTCCTAGAAAAACACCTCCCCGAAACCACCGGTAAAGTCTCCATGACTCTTGAACAACCCTTCTAGCAACGGTAGACCCTCCACAGACACGGAAAAACGCAAGAAGCTGTCATAAGAAGACCCAAAGTAATGGAAGTGGCTAGCGGGGGAGGTGTTGAACTCGTAAGATCGAACGGGCCAAGAAGATGGGAAGCCTTAAATCAAGATCGAAGCATCTACTCCTGTGGCCTCCCCATCGTTGTATCCCCACTGCAGAGTGGGAACCTTCACCTTTTGGGTAGTTTGAAGATCAACAACCTGAACAGATCCCACAACCCCTCAGAACCACAAACTCAAAATCCCTAACACTTGTATCAACACTCGCAAAAAAAAAAAAGGGAAATGACTTAGTTAAAAAAAAAGAGGCGGCAAAAAAAAATAATAATAAAAAGGGGGAGAGGGGAAACCAAGACGCCTCCTGGGGTGGAGCCTCCTCCTCTTACTCCTTTGGCTTCTTGAAAAACTTTGAGAAAAGACACATAGCAAGTTGAAGAAAAGGTGAGGAAACCTTAGCAAAATGGCTAAAAGAAGGTAAAGACACGGGGGCTTCGCCATAGAAGAAGAAGACAAGGGCAAGGCATAAAAAGAAGGAAAGAAAAGGAACCACAAAGAAGAATGATCTACACCCACCTTCGTAATCCTCCGATTCCAAAGAAGAGGCAGTGCTAGGAGCAGACCTCACATCGGCTTGTCCTAAAAAGAGAAAGGAAAGAAAGAACTCAAAAGGGGGGGGAGAGAGAAAGGGGACAAAAAGAGAAATAGGGTTAAACAATATTATAAAGGAGAACAAGGCTCACCCATTTGTTTGGACGGAGACACGCCTCCCAAAGTTTCTATTCTTAACACCGTCTAAGGTAACACGTTTTGATGGGACGGGAGTCGCTTGGGTCAAGACCTTGGGACGCAGGAAGTTGGGAAGCCTCGGGATCCCGGGCGCCTGGACACCCCGCATTGGCTGCCCGGCCTCCTTAGTCATGCCACCATTAGAGGGCTCCTTTTCCACACTTGGAAATGCAACAAAGAGGGGCTGCAACCGTTTCCTCCTCCAAAGTCCTACCAGCCATGGGAGGAGGTACTTCCTCCTAAAAAAAAAAAACAAACAAACAAGCAATAATAAGTGTAGATAACAAGGTGTCACAAACACACAAGACCAAAGAAGGGAATGAAAGCAAACAGAAAGAGGCATGAATGAGAAAAGGCCATACCACATCATCACTAGATGACTGACTTCTACCTTTCTTGGAGTCCGAATTGCGTTTGGATTGTAAAGAAAATAACCACTCATCGGTGAAAAGGGGGAAGGGGCTGAATCAACAATGACAAACATAAAAGAGAGAAGGAAAGAGTCTTGTCTTTCCTTCTCTCTCTCTGAGATCCTTTGATGGTTTTTTGTTTACTACGGGTACACCGAGGAGGGACCTAAGGGGGACTAAGATACAAAATCGGAGGATCCCAAAGGACCATGGACTGAAGAAGTCACAGGAACTTGCAAGAAAGAAGACTCTACCTTAGTCTTCATCCGGGTCCTTGTAGCTAAAGGTTGCCTAACTTCTTTTCCCACGTAAATCACCAATTGCTTTCGGGATTTCCTAGTCTTTCTTTTTTTTTTTTTTTTTTTTTTTTGCCTCGGGACCAGCCTCCGTGCCCTCTGTACTTTCTTCAACTTCAGCTTCTTTTAATTTTTTCTGCTTAATCATTTTTTCCTTGCCTTTACCTACGAGAGTGGCAACACCTATCGCCTCACACAGCCCCTTTCTTAATGGGTACCTGGAAGGAAGTACCAACGATAAGGTCGCATCCCGACCAAGTTTTTGGAAAATCCTGTGCATAAGTCACCCACCTCCCCGGAAGCATGCCATTCGCAAACCCCTGTCTTGCTACTCATAGCAAAGCAGATACAATTCCAACAAGAAAGGAGGATAGGCACTGTTGGATGTCGGAGAGAGAAGAAATGCTAAGATTAGGGCTTCCTAATCGTGCTAGAACTAACATAGTCAACAAAATATTTTTGTACTCTCCTCCAATAGCCAAAGATAACCATTGAGGCAAAAACTCCTCTTTGGGAATTGGGCACTACAAACCGAGGGCTCCTCGTGACCCGTGAGGGAGAAGGCCTCGGAGTCTCTTAAAAGGGTCCAAAGAAGGAAGAGATGGTACTATGTCTTTAAACACCGGGGGGATATCCCGATCAAAACAGAATTGCCGGAGTGCCTGGTGTACCGAGTAATGAGTATATCCGAGGCCACTTGAAGAGGGCACGGGAAGCCAAGAGGGACAAGTACAAACTATGTAGGCTAAACTACCCTCATTACCATCGCGCAAATCAAAAGTGTTTCGTAGAAGTAAGAAAAGAAGAAAACACGTAATCACAAGCAAAACTGTGGCTGAACTCCCGGGGAGAACGCCAATGTAAATGTCCCGCTCGATCAAACAACTCAACTAGGTTGAGACCGCCACCTTCCAGACTAATCCAGCAGAAGATGATAGGAAAAGTATCGGTTGAACTACCACAAAGACCTTTAATTATGTCGTGGGGATCCCCGGAATTTGTCTTTCACAAACTTCAAATTTCTACACTTAGCTAAAGTAGCTCAAGAACGGTCCCACATGAATATCTAAAGGATGGCACATTGAAGAGATGAAGTGATTGCATAACAAGAGTCGCTTTCCGCTTCGTCTCCGTGAAACTGGTCCAATTGAGAATAGACATGGCCCAAGAACATTAGGACTAAAGGATAATGAGTGCCTTGGGCCAACTTAATTGCCAACGGGAAGAAAGTGGACTTGACCCTGCATCCGGTACTCACTAAACAGGAACTTACTAAGCCGTAATGCCGTGGAAACTGGCTCACCCGACTTCCTTATCTTTCTCACGCGAAAGTCATAACCTATCTCCCCATCCTGGTGGCTTCCCACCAGGAGAAGCAAAGGCGCCCACCAAAATGGCTGAATAACTTGTCTTCTACCTTGAGATCCTTTTCAAAAGGATTAATATCAAAAGGATTCTCATCCCCAAACACCGAGAGAAGGAAGTTGTTGATCACATCCTCCAGGATGATCATCACCACCAACAGAGAAGAAAAAAGTGTGAAGAGAAGGGCACCAACGGTGTACCGGATGCCCGAGACCCTTAGTGTCTCTAAAACCCTCAAGATTCCGGAAATCACCATTGCTTTTAGGACCCCAAAGATGCTCCAAGCGACTCACGAACTCCTCATCGTGAGAGTTCCATATCCACCCGGATGGGCCAACCTTGGATCTTCCCAAGAACGAAATCAAAGAAGATAGGAACCGCCTCTCGAAGTCCTTGCCTCGATCCGGAGATCAAAAATCTCTCTAGGGCCTCGGGACCTTAGCGGAACTAGCAAAACCTACCTAATCGGAGAATACCCGGGCGTGAGGGGATAGAGGGGCCTCACCATAGGACACCGAGGGAAGAATAGACTAGGGGTGTACCGGGGGTCCCGTAGGGGAAAGGTTGGGCGCTCGGTGACCTCATGAGACTCGCCCCGAGTAGAACCGAGGAGCCTTCACCCTTAGAGGGGCTGGAGTACGCTCTCTTCTTTTTCGAGAAGAAGAAGAAGCCATCAAAACTATGGGTATGTTGGGAAGTAAGGAGAATTGGAAGAATGGAAAAAGAAAATGGAGTAGCAGATTAATTGAAAGAGAGAAAAGAAACCGGAGAGTGGAAGATTCAGTGGAAGCAACGAGATAATATGAACTTACCGCAATAAAGACACAAAGAGCAGTTGGAGAAGACAATGTATGGAAAGATGCGCCTTGATTGCCAAAAATTTAATTTTAAGGGAAAGATTTATTAGCGATTATTAATGGAAGTTACGGGAACGTAAAAAAGTGGGTGGAGGAAGTTTTACTCCAAAACTCAACTACCACGCCTCGTGCAAAGGGGGGAAATTACAAAATAAGGAAACACAACATGCGAAAAAGACCAGGATACCCAAAAGCAACGGGAAGGCCAGGATCCCGAAGAAGGAAAAAGGGAACCAGGGATAATTGAAATAGTGAAGAAGGAAATCCTACGGAAACTAAAAACCCTGAATTACTCACGCGTGGGCTTCGTGCAACCCACGGCTCGGAGGGCTAAATGTTGAGGTCTAAAAAATCACAACAACCAGGCCCAAAGAAATAACGCAAGGGGCCATAGAAAGTGAATTTAAAAAGATTAAGCCTATCACAAAAAAAGGTGGTAAGCCTAAAAGACTTGAAGCCCAAAAGTCATAAAGGGACAAGCCTTAAAGCCTATGAGAAAAGAGGGAAGAAAGAGAAAAAAAGCCCAGTCTGTCAAGATCAGAAGATTGAAGAAAGTTCGATGTAAAGAGCTAAGTCGGGATCCCTAGAGGCTGCCAAAGGCTCGGGATCCCCGAGACATGTAGCACAACTAAGATAGGATTAAGACAACTCAAAGGAAATGCCAAAAGAAACACAAAAACAAAGGACAGATATGTCCTTCTCGTGCACCAGAGATGCAAAGAAGAAAAGCGTAAAGCCTAGAGTAACCACTCATGATGCAAGGGAATGGTACCTCGGTGAACAGAATGAGGAGCTATAAAAAAGGAAGTAGCAGGAAAGACCTTCGACCCAGTAGAGATGGATTCCGCTCACTTGGGAAAAATGACAAAGAGGAAGGACAGCCAAAAGCTGAATCAAAAAGTGGTAAGAGGTTTTGAGGAACATGAAATTAAGAACAAGCACACTCCGAAATGGAAAGTCAGCCATGGGCTTTCAAAGAAACAGCACCAAAAGGAGGATATTATAAAAAATAGGGAAAGGCTCAACCTTCCGGGTGATGGGCACAAAATGGGCTCTGGTACCCAAGGAGCAAATGAGAGGAATCAATAGTTCCCCGAGACCTTAGAATGACACTATAAAAAGGGGGGAAGGCAGCTTGCGAAAGAAGAGGAAATTTTTGGGCGAGCAATAGAAAATCTCGATAAAAAATCATTAAGAAAACTCTGTCAAATTCAAGGGAAAACAGTGAAATATCTCCTGGTATCCTAGAAACAACCACTATAGCACATACTTGAATTCAAAAGGATTCAAATTTTGCAAGTCTTAGAGGCTTAGATAGCCATCTAAGTCTGTAATTTTTGAGCTTATTTGAACCTTGTATCACGTCTTAGTGAGCGCATTGTAACCATAACTAAGGAAAACTAATGAAGTATTTCTTATTAATTCAAGGATCCCTAACAATTGTTTTGTGTATTTCCCGATTACTTTGCATTCCTTTGCTATTTTCATTGTTATTCAATACAAATATTCTCGTTTTGCTAGTTTATGTGTATTGTAGGAAGCTTGCCCTATGCACCACTTGGTTCTTAAACAGCCCCTTTAGCTATGGTGAACCAAGCCCATTCCACCAAACTATAACTATTTGGCCCGTAATCCTTGGGCCGGTGGTGTCAAGAAAAAGGCACTCTCACAGAGCATCACCAAAGAGACTCGGCATCTCCAAATTTTGGAGAGAAAAGCCACTGTTCAACCCAAAAATCCCTCCAACAGACTTAGCATATCTAAAGAATATTTCTCCTTAAAATAATACCGGTTGAATTAAAAAGACTTTTTCTCTTTCCTCCTTTCTCTTTCTTCTTCACTCTTTCGTGCTTCTCTATCTCAATGGTTACAATCAAAACAAAAACCCAATCGAAAGATTTGAAACACAAAAACAATCTTTCTCATAAGCCTAATGAAATTTGAACAATAAAATAAAACTAATCAAACTAGAACAACCAAAAAAAAAAAAAAAAAAAACCATGTAGAACGCCGATCCGACCAATATGGTGATTAAGCCGCATGTTCTTAGAAGTGGGGAGGACTCTAATCTTTGTTCTCTACCGGTGATCTATGTGTTTATGAAAGAGAATTTGTTTGTGTGAGATTGAGGGAGAGAAATTTGTGTGTGTGTGTGTGTAAGAGAAAGAGAACAAAAGAGAGAAGGAGAAGGGGAGAAATGTTCTGGAGATAACTAGAAAAACAAAAAGTCAAACAAAGAGTGAAGATAGATATTGGGGGTGGGTGTATGTGTGTGGAGGAGAAAAAACAAGAAAAAAAAAAGAAAAAAAAAATGTATGGATGAAAAAAAAAACTAAAGAAAGAAAGGAAAATAATATAAGGAATAAGAAATCAAAATTGAGTAACATTTCTACAATATTTTCACAATATTTTCATAATAAATTTTAAGTGACAGATTGTTATTAGTTGATATTGGTGAGTAAAAAAATAATTTAAATAGTGGGTTCAAATTAGAATTAGTAACAACTTTCCACATAAATTTTGTTGTGAAAGTATTGCGTAAAATGTTATGAACATAACACTTCTCATTGAAAAATATAGTTGTTAAAAAAAGAATAAATGATGATTAAAAAAAGAATAAACAATGAATGAAGAAATAATATTTAAATAAGATAAAGAATCTGTTGGAAAGTGTATTTGAAAGAGTGGGTAGGTAAAAGATAAATGTAAGTGTTCACTCTCCAAACGGGCAAAAATTTAGAAAAACTGTTGGTGATGTTCTAAGTCTAGTATAAATATAAATTTCATTTGCCTTATTTATTTATCTTTTTAATTTTCACCATTCCCATGGTGACAATCACGTTAATACCTGGTCAAAGTCAAACCAAACCTTTCTTTTTCATTTTTATTTTTATTTTTGACTTTTTGATTTTTGCACTTTGGTAACTCACTTGACACAAAAATTAAAAAATTATTATATAAGATATGTGACATAAAATTAGACTCTAATTAAAAATCTAATTGGATTTTCTATTTTTGACTTTTAGGCATTTGTCCTAATAACTCACTTGGCATAAAAATTTAAGAATTATACGAGACATATGTCTTAAAATTAGACTCCAATTGAAATTTCTTTTAGTTTTGCAAATTTAACCGTTATATTACATGTTACATACACACAAATTTTCTTACCAAGTAGATGTTATTTATCATTCAATTTATAAATTCATATTTTATGTATTATTTTAAATTACAAAAACTTAAATTTAAGCAATTGTAGAGATCTTGTCAAGATCTTTACAATAGTTTAATTTAAGCATGTTAAAAGTGAGGGCAATTGTTTAGCTTGTGCACTTGCGTCCTTGACTTTACAATGGTTTAATTTTAATCTTGTCAAAATATTGTCTAGAAGAGCTCTTTCATCTGCAAGTTTAGATGTCTATTCCAAAATGATTTAAGTTAACAAAGTATACTTAAATTTTTTTCTTTAAAAAAAAAAAAAAAAAAAAGTAGGTAACACCGTAACAAGTTAGAGGCTTTGGATTGAAGCTTATGTTCTAGGTTACACTCACACTTCTTAGTTCATCCTTCTCACTTTTATGAACTTTGTATGTCCACTGAGGCCCAATTCTGGCATTTGGAAATTACTATGTTGTACTACAGAACAAGCAAAAAACAGCAAGCCTCGTAGTACGCTCGGTTTATTTTAGTAATCAAACTAACCAACAAAGGCATGGACTCCACTCTGTTTCAACTTATGAACGTGATTTTCTCCAAACATGCTCCAAATTACGTTGTAAATAGTAGCAGCGCTGTTAATTGTGAGCGTGCGAAGTGCGAGAACGACTGTGAATGCGGGTAGCCGGTAGCAGTGGGGTCTTAAATTATGTTATATAAAAAGTTAGCGGATAGCTAAGAGCATCAACAACGGAATGGGTAAATACCAAACTTAAGCTTATTTTACCATTCAGTCCGAAATGACCACTCCATTAGATGTTGTAAAATGTAACTATTGTAAAAGAAAATACAATTCTGCTACAGTGCGATTCTAAATTTAGAATCGCATTGTAGCTCAATTGTAAAACGAAAATATATTATTTTATTCTTTTTACTTTTTCTTTCTCTCACTCTCAAAGCGTTTCTCGTTGACACTCTCTCTCTCGTAGCTCGTCCCTCACACAAATCCTCCCTCTTTCTCTCATCTCACATCTCTTTCTTGTTCAAGGCTTGTACTGGAGCTAGGTTTGGTTTGTGGTCACGGCATGGAGATCGGCGTGGATTTTGGATTTTGGATCGGCGTGGATTGATGGAGACCGGTGGGTTTTCGATGGAGATTGGTGGGTTGCCACCGCCATCGGCGATGATGGGTCACTCAAGATCACCGATGATGGGTGGATGCGGTGTGATGTTGGCGGCGTTGATCCGTGGCGCTGTGGGTTAAATGGTTTCGTCGATCCGGGTTTTGTGGTTTTGCCGATCCGGGTTTTGTATGTGTTGTGCAAAGTGAGGCATGGATTGATTTTTATCTTTTGGGTTCAAATGGTTTGGATATGGCAATGATCTAGTGGTTTTTTTCTTTTTTTTTTTTCTTGATTTGGGTTTTTTGTTCCAAAGTGGGATTTTGGTGGGCAATGGGCATGGTGGCGTGATAGGCATGGTGGTAGTGGTGTGGTGATGATTGGGTTGTTTGGCTATTGAGAGAGGGACAGAGACTCGAGAGAGGCGGGGGACAGGGACGAAGAGAGAGGAGTGATAGATAACCTTTAAATATTATTTTATTATATAATTTATATTATTTTAGTATGTAGTATGGTAAAATAAAAGTTGGGATGTTAGAAGTATCGAAAAATGGTATGGTATAATTGGTAAAGTAAGTTTTTGGGATAGTAAAATAGGATATGATTGAAAAACTACTGTGGATGCTCTAACCACATTAGTTAGGGAAATATTTTTATAAGAAAAAAAATTAATATTTTTTGACAATTTTTTTTTTATAAAAATGGTATCAAAATTTTCTTAAAATAGTTAGTTAATAATTTTTTTAAGAATACTCATTAACCAGACCTATTAATCATACCCTTATTTTATTTATTTGCTTACTTTGGTGCATCCAAACGTACAATTGGAGAAAAGAAAACTGATAGATAATTAATACCTTGAAAAGTTTTATGTTTTTACAGTATTTTTATAACAAATTATAAATAGTAAGTTATTGTTAGTTCTAATTGAATCCACTACTTTAATAAATTTATTCATTTTTATATTAAGCTTCATTGATACTCTATTTTTAAGGGAATTCGAAAGATGAGATCATGAGACCAATAATTTATTGTGTAAGTGGATTTTTTTATATGAAGTGCAAGTGGATCTTATGCATGGCATGAACACCAATTCTTTCTAATTAGTTTGGACAAACAAAATTGCAACAATCCCACGTGCTCATACGACTTTTCTCCAAGACATTTTTTCAAAAGATACTTGTTAACGTTATAGTTATACCACTGCTTTCTCACAAACTCTCTCATAGACTTACTTTATTATTGAGATCCTTCACAACACAAAAATTACATTATGAATGAGTGAAAATTTCGGTGATAAAATAGGTGGCATCATACTTTTTTTAATGTAAAAATAAAAATTAAAAGAACCATAGCCATAACAGAGATAGAGGCACTTTGAGACACTCCTCCCCTATTTTTATTTTATTGAAAAATAAATAATTTTAACTTTGACAGCTTTGCTTAAGTTAAATTAGTCCAACGAAGTTTATAAAAAAAACGTGCATGTGTGTAAAACTCCTCAAATGCCAAAGGAGTTTCAGAATTTTCATTAAAAGTGTCGTACAACTCTGTTGTACCACATAAACAAGGAACATAATAGCTAGATGGCTAACGTGGGCAAGGTAAACATGAACAATAATAGCTGCTTAAATCATAATCTTTACTTGGCGATTAGGAAAACATGTGAACTAGTTTGAAAAAAAGAGAGCTCTCCATGTTGATTTGGGGCTTCTATAAAAATCCATCCAAACCTATATCTTTATTTTGTGAGCCCAAAATGGAAGATTTGATTGTGGAGGCCCAAATCAATTCCAGCAGAAAGAAAAAGGATCCACACTATTATTCATAAACCTCAGCAAGTTTTGGAGAAAAAAAAAAAAAAAAGAGCGCGACTTGCACGAAAACAATCACAAAAACAAAGAAATCAAATTTTCCTAAGCTCTCACCTTATTCATGGAAGATTACAATGCACAAAAGATCCACACATAAAAAACAGAGCAGTGAATAGAGCTTGGAATCTCTATATGATCCACACAACAAGCCCCACGCGGTCAATGATTCTTTAAAACAAAAAAAGATAAAAAAAAAAAAGAAGAAAGATAAAAATAGGCAAAGTGCAAACCTCATACCACGGACAATTCAAACTACGTAATTCAAACAAACCAACAAAAACAGAACAGTGCACTCTGTTTCAACTTATTTATATTGGAAGCTCCAAGTTGTGAAAAATCTACGTAGTAGGTTATTGTCTTGACAGGGTTGACGTTCAGAGCTTTCATTTGAATGTTGTCTTGGCTGCTGCTGTTGGTAACGCCATCGCTGCCAGCAAGGTTACTGCCAGGAAGAATTTGGGCATTAGTAGCAGTACTGTGTTGATAGTTAATAACCTGTGAAGTGTGAGAATGAGTGTGATGATGAGGATGAACAGGCCAAGTATTTGAGCAGCGATAGTTTAACGTCTGAAATTAAGGACATTTGATCCCTACAGTAACAAGAGAAAATAATTTGTATGAGATACTGGAACCAACAAAGGTAAGTATATATAATTAGAAAATATTCTCACCCGTTTGGGGAGCAGAGGTAGAGGACGAATGGGTGGAAGGAAGTTGAGCCATAGAATATGAAGACATTGGGTTCTTTTGTCGATAAACAGCTATATTTGGGTTGCGTTCAATGTGCCGTAGGAGCTTGGGACATCGGGACTCTTATAGAAAGAGTAGGAATTTGTTTTGTTCTTCTTGAGCTTAGAAATAGTAAGCTGTTCATTTGATTGTTTCATCTGCATTCATGAGCTTAGAAAATCTGAGTTCATTTGTATGACTCTTATTGGGAAAGACATCTGTTTTATAGAAAGACTAGGAATTTGTTATGTTCTTCTTGTTCATTTGATTGTCTGTCTTGATTGTAACTGGCATTCAATTTTTGTTGAAAAGGTATCTTACGTATGAATTCCTAGGCTGGATTTGTGTTTGAGATAGGTTAATATTATAAATTATCACATGTCACAATCATATATTAACCACTGACCCTTACCATTTCTATCCTATGTGGGACTTTAATCTTTTTTTTTTTTTTTTTTTTTTTGAGGCATGGGACTAAATCATTTCACTAATTAGGTAACTTACTAGTGAATATGAAAACTATAACATTTATTTAACATGATTGTTCTATATCATCAAACCATAACTACACACATATATGTATTCTTTTGTACCCTCATATATCTATTACATATGCATAATATATCTATTGCTAATTAGTGTTATCTCTAAAGGATTCTTCTTGTAATAACTTGGTGTATATTGGACGGAAAAACTGTATATATACACTTGAGAGAATAATCAGGTACTTGAATAAGTTTAGATACCCTTATCTGTAAAAAAAAATATATATATATATTAAAAGAAAGTTCATCCTTCGGGAGGTTAATGCTATTTAACGAGTATATATAGTGATGTCACTTGGTTTGTAACATTGAAGCCTAGAGCAAAAAACTAGTATATATAGTGATGTCACTTGGTTTGTAACATTGAAGCCTAGAGCAAAAAACTCAGTATTCCTTTCCTTATAGCTTCGTGAATATTTGGATCAACCACTCCCCTTTGTAAAATAAACTTGTTGGTTGTTGCGATGTTGTCAAAATTGCAACCAAAGTCCTATAGATATAAGATTAAAGAGGATTCATTATTGTCATATATTCTTCTTCTCTATTTACTTTTCTTCATTTTCATGAATATCCTCGGGTGATCTTCCTAAACTTTAAGTAGTATATAAATATTGTTTAGTTTACTCTAAATATGTGCAAAAAAAATATCTAAAAAAGAATATATAAATATTCATCTACCATTTTTTTTTTCATTGGATTAACTCCATTTTTCTTGGGGCTCAAATTTTTGATGCCCAAATATTAAATTCTTTAATATGTATATAAAATAAAGAAATAAAATCAAATTTGGGTCCATGAATCCACTACTGAGCTTTTCTCTCATATCATTCTAATAATCCAAACAAAATAGCGGAAAAATTAGGTTTCTTTTCTCTACCTTTCATATATATGATTCCTTTCTCAATAAATAAATAAGAGATTAAATTTGAAAGTTTGGAGGGAGAGGGGATAAGGGGGGAGGGACGGAGGGATAGGACATGAGCGAAATAGATATTAGTGTAAATATACATCTCCTTTGTTTAGATGGCCCCTAAAGACCCTATTTTTTATTTGGTTGTAGAGTGAAAATGAGGGAAGATGATAATTAATAAGAAAATAGCAAATGTGCAATATTTTTATTAAATCCCATACTTAAATATATTAATGAGAAAGTGGAAAATATATTAAAATAAACCATTTTCTTCTAAAATCCGTAATTGGGGAAATTTAAAAAAAAAAAAAAAAAAAAAAAAAAGTTATTCTTGTAATCACCATTGCCTTGGTGTAATAAGCCCAAGCTGCAATCCAGCCCGATAGCATCACTATGCATGTGTGGAAGACAAGACATGATACTAGGATCAAGAACGTAGTGCAAGACTAAGTCTAACCAAGAAATGTTAAATAGATTGTTACAAGTAGTTGTATGAGTTGTTAGTTAAAAAACCGAACTTTAGCTTTTCTTGGTGTTAGCTTTGTATAATCCTAGTATAAATACCGGGCAAACGTGTACTCAAGGCTCATTATGAAAGTTGATGCAAATTTCCCTGTTCTCTTCCTAGACTCTCTTCTTATTCCTAATTCTTCTTCTCTTGGAGGGTGACTTTATTCAAGGCAGTCCGTGACAAGTGACTACCTTGAATAAATTCAAACCCCTTACCATTACTACAAAACATTTCATCTCCCAGCCATGTGCACCACAAGCAGTTTCATTGCACTTAGATTGGTCACTGTTATCTCCAAATAGTGCTTGCAACTTTCGCTTAAGATATTGGTCAGGGTTTCCTTCAATTCGACCTCAGGTTTGCAAGAACAACGTTTCCTGTCTGTTCTTACCAAGGAGTGGATCTTTTCTGCTGAATGTCATTAACTAGCCTTTCTAGGCCATTTTGTTGGCAGACTCCTTCAATAACATAATATCCTCAAGGCTTTGCAATTTCAGGTAAAAATTATGGATGGGGTTGATTTTATGGTTTTAGGATTTCTGTCAATAAAGCATCGATGCCTTTGTAATGAAATTGCAAGAACACCTAATGTTTCCTAGGGATGATTTTAGATATAATTGTTTCTGATTTCAAAGTCAGATATATTTTGCTCACATAAAACTTCTCTGGAGATAATATTTAATGCTTTCTCTGCTTGGCATTCTCATTTCAGGTCTAGTTGCTTTCAGAGCATTCTGTACAAGCTCCCAAGTTCTAAAGGAAAGCCAGAGGTCCTAGAACTGTGGGATTAGATTTGTTTCTGCAGTTCTTCATGTGCTATGTTGTTATTGTGTTTACCTATTAACATGTAGACAGCTCCATGAAATGGTCATCGGTTGATCCAGATTTAATGAGACACTTTGGTGACCTAAAAGCTTCTCTCCAAATTGCTTCTATTTATTCTATCCATCTTCCCTAACAATGTCGCCACAGCATATTATTTTGAGTAATGGCTTTGGTAGCAGTGTTACGATGAGGTTTCATTAGGGTAAAATCAAAAGTTGTAAACGGGACAAGTTGTAAAAAGTCATTTTATAAGCAATGACCATAATTTTTTTAAAAAAATTTAAAAAGCACAATAATTTGTGTTATGCAAGTGACATATTTAACTTCAAACTAGTTTGTAACTATGTGCATGTGTACATATACAATTAAGAGCAATCACACACACATATATATAAGTTTCTACCTAGTTGTAAAGGCTAATAAATTTGAATTAAGGCTTTTTTATATTTTCGAGGTTCAGATAAATGAATTGAGTCGAATTCGTTAAAGATGGAATGTAAAACTCATGTTTTACACCATCCAATAAAAGATTTCCACATCAACATTTTACTTAGAATTCAATACATCTTATCACATCTCATAACATCTCATAACATCTCAATCAACTCCCAATTTTGTTGGATTTATATATGGGTATTAAATTGTGGTTGTGCTCAATGCTAAATTTGTGATAAGATGATGTGGCATGTAGGAATTTGTGCGATACCTAGTCCCCCTCTAGAGGAGGTGGCACATCCAAAATGGGTTGGTTAGAGTTGTGGCTTGCCGAGCTTTCAGTAGGTGGAACAACCCTACCTCCATGTTCTTATTAGTGGCACCACCACCATCGAGTTCAACTACAAGAGGTTGGGGTTGTGGAACAAGTGGTATTGACGCTTGGTAGACTCCGGGCTTGATGCACCGAAGCTCTTGATGCCACCATCATGTTAGCCAAGTCATCTTAATATCAAACAAACCCCCAATACCCGCCAAAAGGATTCCTCCTATAAACCCGATCCTTTGTAAAAAAAGGAGAGCCCCTTTGCAAGGATTAGGGATTCCATTTTAATGAAAACAAGGTTCAAATCCAAACCCATGATAAGACACCAAAAAAAAACCAGAATCAAGGTGACAGGATTCGAACCTATGGCCCTCTGCACCCAAAACAGATGCGCTGACCCGATTGCACTACACCTCGTCTCAGCCCCCAGAGCATATAGATTCACTCAATCGATGAACACTTGCACCGAACTCGCCCATCCTTTTGGGCACGGGGACGCGAGAATCAATTCGAGTAATCCTGACTTTTTTTTTAGAAATTTTTGCCTCCAGCAAGATAAGGGTGACCTTCACTTTTCCTCTCACTTCCTAATCCTAAAAGCTCACTCTCGGCTACCTATCCTTTGGACCCTTTGCCTACTTAGAAGTGGATTCGAACCATTGACACAAGGATTTTCAGTCCTTTGCTCTAACCAATCGAGCTACCCCGAACCACTTTCCTAAAGTCTGTTTTCTTCATCGAATAGCGCCCTACCTTACCACTTGACTAGTAAGGGAAAAGCCCTTTGCTAAGAAAATATATATAGGGCTTTTTTCGCTTGTTCATCAAGCTTTCGAGTAGCTCTTTCAAGCGCCTTCTAATCTCCCAACATGTTCAAGAACCAAGAGCAGGAGAGAACATGGGGTAAAGCCAAGCCCTTACCCGCCTAAATGGAATGAATATCTCCTTCGTCTGGTCAAGAAAGGAGAAGCCCCAGGAATTAGACCGTGACTCTTCTATTAATATATGTGACTAAGCGATCATTCATCCACCGATCTCTTATTCGATTACGCAATCAATTTTTAATTATGTTCATTGCTGAAAAAGCTCTTTCAATAGTAGCTGTTGCAAATGGTAAAATCAATGCAAAATCACTAATGATTAAACCAATGGATATGAAACATTCTTTTTCATTTCTACCATCTTTTCAAAGAAGTCGTTCAATTTCTTTAAGTGTTGAAAACTCTTCAATGGGTCGCATGTCATGGATGTATGTCTCAAGTTGGTTATCGAAGAAAGAAACTTGAACGGTTGAAAAAGTATGCAAATGTATTAAGAGTATGCATACTTATGAATATTTGAATGTATGACTTAAAAACTCAACTTGAATGCTTTTAAAAACTGCACAGAAACTCAGAGATCCAAAGAAAGAAACTGGTTTGAAAAGAATTTTTTTTTTCTTTTTGATGGGAGGCGTGCTTTGTTTGCATTATATATATTTTTTTTTTTTTCTATTCCTTGTAAGTGTAACAAAGTTTTTCTTTTTCTTTTATTTGTTTAATCATTACCAAGTGAGACTCACGGTTTTATTGAATAATGTGAATTCATTGAATAGTAGACTTCTACAGGCGGCTTTGTTTGGTCCATCAAGTTTACTAAGTGGGGCCATTGATTTTATATATAGAATTGTACTCTAGTAGAAGGCTACTACTAGTAGGAAAGCTGGATAGGTAACGTGAATTCACTTAATTCGGATATATATATATATATATATATATATTATTTTTTTGTCTTTTGTGTAGGGGGCAAATATGGTATTTCAGGTCATTAATAGTTAAAACATTTGAAAGTTCAACATGTGGTATTTTTTGTTATCAAAAAAAAAAAAAAAAAACGTATGGTATTTTTATAATACTTGATTTTCTTAAATTTGAATTTCATTCCTCAAACAATAGTAAAACATTAATAATGGTAAAATATTAATAATTTTGAAAAATAATGATATTTAGTAAAATTTGCCATCATTTCTTTATCTAATTTAAATATTATTTTTTAATTTTTTTAAATATTTTTTATTCATTTAAATTATTTTTTTTACTAATAAAGGTTAATAATAACCTATCATTTAAAAATTTTTGTAAAAATATTATTACATAATATTTCTGCTTTTTTCTTAATAATTTTTTTTTTTTATTCATACGGTTTCACTTTCTAGAATCATCTTTATCTTCTTTTTTATTTATCTTTTTTTCTTTATCTTTTTTTCTTCTTGTTTTTTCTCCTCCTCACATGTATCCACTCTTGTCCTATGTATCTACTTTTTTGTTTCTTCTCCACACATGAATCCCATTCTTCGTCTTCTCCTCCTCTTCTGTGCTTACCTTTTTGTTTTTATTTTCTTTCCTCTTCGGCTCACTTCACGCACACATAGCCGACCATGATCTATTGACTTCTCCTCTATGTTTGCATTTTTGTTTTTTATTTTCTTCCTTCTTCATCTCACTACACTCACACACACAGCCGTGCGAGAGAGAGAGCGAGTTGGCCTTCGTCTATCTTTGTTTTCTCGATAAGAAGTGAAAGAGAGAGCAAGGAAGAAAGAGAAAATTTTTATTTTTATTCAACCAGGTGATTATTTTAATAGATAAAATTTTTTGAAAGTGTTATAGTAAACGCTACAGTATTCTCTATTTCAAGAGAGGTACTATAGAAATTCCATTCCAAAATATAGAGATAGAGAAACTATTGGAGTGAATTTCAGTGTGTTTGCTCTCCAAAATTGGCTTTAGAGAGCTTATTGGAGATTATCCGACTCTTCCGCTCACCTCTCTCTTTGCAGTAAAAAGAAAAAAAGATTGCATATAGATAGGAGAGCGCTGATCTTTGTTGTCTTCTTGGCGTTATTTTTAGCGTTATATCTCCACCGTAATCGTATCTTTGAAGGAATATCGGTGCTCAAGCCCAAGATTTTTACCGTTTCTATCCAGGTATACTTTCACTTCTTTCTAGTGTCATTTGTTTTCCCAATGGTTTGTGTTCTAAAACTCATTGTACTTGTATGGATATTCTATATTATCATGCATGTAAATTGGGATGGGATTTTTATTTTATTTTTAAAGCTAATCAAGAATGAGATAAATATATAAAGTGGTTCCAATCACTAGTCATTAGCTTTACCTTTACGTACACTTCGGCTCCTTCTAAGTTTATGTCCACTTTCTCGGGCCACGAAATTTAAGATTTTTCAACAACTCTCTTTGTGGCTACAAACTACAAAAGTAATTGGGTATGCAATGGGTCAAGGGCCAGGAGAGGAGCTAGTGAAGTGGCGTTGGTTAGGGTGGTGGGCCTGGTGGGTGTGGATTGTGGAGGTAGTAATGACTCTTGTCCAACAATCCCTGGATCCGTTTAGAGCATCAGTATCAAAAAATGATATCTTATTCTATTTTACCATCTCAAAAAGCCACTTTATTACTTATACCATATCATTTTGCAATACCTTCCACGTCCTAAAACTCTTTTTTTATTAAACTATTATTTTTTAATCTTTCTTTATTATTTTTTTCTAACCGTAACTTTTGATTTTCCTGGCTTTTCCAAACCCATCACCCCACACACACAACCACACACACAAACACAAACTATCAAACCTTAAACAGAGCCAACACACAATACATCAAACCGGTTGGAGCCAATGATCAACGAGAAAAACCCGGCCGTCCCGTAAAACGTCAATGATCAACCCGGAAAAACCCAAGCCACCACTACCCACCGCTCACCAAAATCCCACCAGAACAAAAACCCATATTAAAAAAAAAAAAAAAAAACCCATCGGAAACCCAAAAGAACCAGCCAACCATGCGGTGACCCACGCCGATTTCCACCAAACCCATCACCGTGACCCATGCTGATCTCGCCATGACCTCACCGGACCCAAACACCGGCGATCTTCAACGACCAACAACCCACTTCAGCCACAACTCAACCACAACCCAAACACCGAACCCAACCACGACCCACAACCCACTTGAGCCATACCCACCTCTTCCTTTAAGAACCGGTCACAAAAAAAAAAAAAAAAAAAAAAAAAAACCCCGGATCAACCCCGATCAAAACCCAAACACCGCCGTCGCTAGATCAATGTTTCCTCCATCATTGATCAAAGATCAACCACCAAAATTCCACCAGCACAAAAACCTAGGCATCGCCGATCAACCCCAATCACAACGGAAAAAAAAAAAAAAAAAAAAAAAAAAAAAAAAACCATATCAACCCCGATCAAAACCCAGACATCGCCGCGATCGCCGCCGCTAAATCAACGTTTCCTCCATCGTTGATCAACCAGGACCAACGTTTCCTCCAGCGTGATGTGTGATGTGTGATGTTGGGAGGAGAATGATATTTGGGTCTGAAGAGAGGAGAGAGCAGATGAGAAAGAGAGAATGAAGAGAGAGAAGATAACAGAAATAATGAGGGAGGAGAGAGAAATTTCGGGCTTAAAATATTATTATTATTTTTACAATATGCTAAGTATTGCAAAAAATTTGCAATAGTTGCCTTTAGCATTCTTTGATGCAGTGGGTTTTTAAGCTTAAAATGCTAAATACACCTTACATAGGGCATTAGCATTCTTCAATGCTAATGCTCTTAGAATTATCTTTGATTTACATTCTTCATCTCTCCCTTTTTCTTTTGCATTGTAGATCAGTAGATGTTATGTTTTTAAAAAAAAAAATTTAATTAAAAAATTAAAAAAAAAATCCATGTATCAATACTTACTTATCAAAAGGAAAAAAAAAAAAAATCTACTCAGTAAGACTATTGATGTGCCCTGTCAACACTAAAGGTACTTATTTTTAACAAATCAAAATTGGGAACTACAATGCTTTCTGTCCTCGTATCTAATTTCATTTTGTACATGGAGAAAATGTTTGATGTCCATATTGGTACATATTGATATCATACAGGTACTTGCCAATGGAGATTTTAGGCTCAATTCTTGAGCTTGGGAAAATAATATTGGCTCCGATTATTGAATATTATAATCATTACAGAGGTGCTGATGAACATTTGAAAAATCTAAAGAGAAAACGAGATGATTTAGAATGCAAAAAGTCGGACATAGAATTAGAAATGAGGGGAGAACTTGTTCCAGGAAAGAAACCAAAAAGAGAAGTTAAATCTTGGCTCCAAAAGGTAGAAACGATTAATGAGGAGATACAAAAGATTGAGCAAGAGGCTATCAGAGGGAAGTATCTCTCACGTATGCACTTTGAAAGAGTTGCTTGCGGGAAGATACTAGAGGTGACAGAATTAATTGATCAAAGTTGTGGTTTCGGTGATGGTTTGGTAATTGGTCCACCTGTAAGGAATGGAGATGAATTGCCAACAAGAGTATTAGTGGGAGAGAGTACAGCCAAAAGAACATTGGAAAAGATTTGGGAACACTTGTTAGATGAAGATTTTAGAATAATTGGTGTTTATGGTATGGGAGGAATTGGTAAAACAACTGTGATGAAAGAAATCAATAATCGCCTATTAAAAGAGAGAGACGAGTTCAATTGTGTAATTTGGGTTACGTATCAAAGGCATTCAATGTTATCAAACTACAAAATGACATTGCATGCCATTTGAATCTAGAGAATGAACTCTCTAAGTTCAAGGATGAAACAACGAGGGCAGGGAAGTTGTATGCAGAATTGAAAAAAAGGAAGAGGTATGTGCTAATCCTAGATGATATGTGGAAAGCATTTCCTTTGGAAATTGTAGGGATCCCAGAGCCTACTTCAGCAAATGGTTGCAAATTGGTATTGACGACTCGAGATGTTAATGCTTGTAATGGAATGAATTGTGTAAATGTTAAAATGGAGCTTCTTTCAATAAAAGAGTCATGGGATTTGTTTTTGAAAACAGTGGGCTGTGATGTTTCGAATATTCCAAAAGATGTTGTGGAAGGAGTTGTCAAAGAATGTGCCCATTTGCCTCTTGCAATCATCACTGTAGCAGGAAGTTTGAAAAATGTAGTCGATATTTCAGAGTGGAGGAACACATTGAATGAGTTGAAGACACCAGTGAAGGGTCTCGAACATGTAGATGTAGTATTTCAGAAGCTTCAACTTAGTTATAAACGCTTAAACGATAAGAAACTCCAACGTTGTCTCTTGTTTTGTGCACTATACCCTGAAGACTACGAGATTTATAGAGACAATTTGATAGTGCATTTGATTGATTAGGGAGTAATAAAAGCATGAGTAAAAGGCAAGCAATGCTGGATAAGGGCCATACTATGTTGAATAAACTTGAAAATGCCTGCTTATTAGAAGGTGGGTCTCATGATGAGTTTATTGAAAAAGAGTAATTTGTGAAGATGCACGATCTAATAAGAGACATGGCCCTTCAGATTGCAGGTCCCAAGTTCATGGTATCAGAAGATGTTGCTGATGAAGAAGAATGGGGAAAGGATGTGGAGAAGGTTTCTTTGTTAAGCAACCGTGAATCAGAGTTCCTTTATATATCACCAAAGTGTCCTAAGCTTTCGACCTTGCTTCTACAAGGATATGCAACCATCCCAGATTCATTTTTTGTGCATTTGCATGGACTCAAAGTTCTTCATGTATTTGGTGGTAGGATTAAATCTTTGCCGAATTCGATCTCTGACTTGGAGAATCTTACTTCATTAAGAATTTACCGTTGTTTTGATTTAAAGCGTGTGCCTTCATTAGCAAAGCTTACAGCATTAAGGAGCTTGGATCTTTTGGAATCTGCAACGAAAGAAATACCTCATGGTTTGGAAAAGTTGATCAATTTGAGATACCTCAGTCTTCGTGCATACAATCAAGAGATGCCACCTGGGATTTTACCCAAACTCTCTCAACTCCAGGTTCTCAAACTTAATTGTGGGTCAAATTCTTTAACAGTGAATGGAGAGGAGATAGTAAGGTTGAAGAAATTAGATTTTTTAAAGGCAAATTTTGTGGCTTGAATGACTTCAATACATATCTTGAATCCTTAGAGGGAGGACCTAGCCATTACGTGTATTGCGCGAGAAAAACAAAGCCAGCTAGCGAGTTGGGTGAAACTGTAAAACTGCTCCCAAAGGACGTTCAGGCCCTAGCAATTTTCGGAGGTCAGAATTTAAGATTTTTTACAAATGCATGAAGTCCGTTTGTATCAGGGAGTGTGAAGAAATAGAAGACGTTTTTTCTTATTCTTACACCTTTCCTCTTCAAAGCCTTGAGATTGTACAACTCGTAAAATTGGATAAGTTACTGGTACTATTTAGGGAAGAGAAAGTCACACCAGCACCAATGGTCCCACCTGGCACCTTTTCCCTTCTCAAAGAATTTACAATATGTGAGTGTCCGAATATAAGGCAGCTCTTTGTGCTTGGGGTGCTCCTAAACCTGGCCAACCTGGAACAGATTACTGTCTTTCGGTGTCTGCAATTAGAGGAAATAATAGCTAGGCCTAAAGCATCTGATGAAGTTGATGAAGAAGAAGCAAAAGAAATTGTAGAAATATTCCCCCGATTGAGGAGATTGACATTAGTGATTTCTCCGGAGCTGAATACCATATGCAGTAGCAGCAGTAATGTAATACTTTGTGATTCTCTTGATTCTATTGAGATAGAAGAGTGTCCGAAGCTTAAGAGATTACCTCTTTCTCTGCGCCGTATCAATGGACAACTATCTTCTCCGCCTTCTTCATTACAAATCAAAATAGAGAAAGAAAGGTGGGAATTGCTGGAATGGGACAATCATGATATGAAGATGGTCCTTGAACCTTGTTGTGAGTTCTTATTTTAAGGGTATGACTCTCTCTATTCACATTACATATTTGTTTTGTCTACTTCTTCTCCTCACTTTCTTTCTAATCTCTTTTCCCTTTTTCTTTTATGCCCAGCAGTGAAATCTCAATGTGGGTGAGAGCAGTTTAACATGACTCTTCTTCTGTAAGTCAAACCCCGAACATACATGCTTATATCCTTTTTAGTTATTCTTCCTATAAAATTGTTTTCATTGGTTTGTTTTCCTGCGTTGGTTTGATATAGGATATGTCACCAAGCCAAAACTGACTCAAGAAATAATTTTTGTGGTGTGGATTCGCAATGTGTTTATGTGTACTTTCTTAGCCCTTTTGGTTCTGATTTGGTTCTTATTTGAACTTTGTTTATGTTGTGATTTATGAACGTGTTCTTCTCTTTCACTGAGTGGATGATCTTCAGTAATAATTGATACTCGATGGTAATTTGTTTGGTAATTGTGCAAGGACTCAAACCTTGTATGTTTCTGTTTTAGAGATAATGTAAACTAGGTAGACTGTTTGCGCGCAAATGTTTCCAATTGCTTGAGCACACGACGCATCCTAGAATGATTCCAAGCACTGATGGATCTTGGTTCCAAATTTTCCACTTGGAGAGTTAATTATGATCTGAACTGCACAACTTATATAAAGCTAACTTGTAGTCAATAAACAAATTATCCGGTGTTTCTTCTGCATTACAGAGAAGACACAAAGTACTAACATTTAGATTTTATTTTTAGTGTTAAATCTTAGTACGCAAAGCACTGATTCCAATTCACTTGCATTTAGATGTTGACTCTCCTGTTTCTATGATTTGCCTTGTCCGTAGTTTTTAGTTTTTCTTTTGGATGGTGTCACTGTTGAACCCAGTGTTAGTTCTAAAAGATTTTGGAGCTCATTTAATATCAGTGTTTTGGTTCTGTGGCTGTATTATGCATGAATTTACATTTCCCTCTTTATGTCTTCTTATTTTTATCTATCAAAAAAACAAAATGTCTTATTTATTTTATTTTATGTTTTTATACTGTCCTCCAGGGAAGTGAGAAGCTCCTTCAGCTTGTCTCAGATAGCTCTTCAACTCTCAACTCTTCTACGGGGAATGAGAATGAAACCAAGCATGATGGCTCTAAATATGGTATCCACAATTCAGTTGGTACTCCATGGGTAAGTTAATGACCCCGTGGGTTGCCCAGGCACCCCTTCATTTATTACCAGTTGTCTTGACATATATCTTTGTATCGTCCATTATTTTGTAGCTTTGACCATTGATATTTGAAATTTTCATTTGGTCTCCATATGCTGGGTTAGATCTGACACACTATCTTTTAGGCTTGTTTGATGAGAACTTTTTAGGTTAAATCTTAAACTTACAGAGCAAGGGTCTCTTTGTTCCCAGGTGGTGCCATGTGTGTAAACATAGAGGGGAGGACATGAACCACTTGTTTCTTAATTGTGACATGGCGAGGGATCTGTGGTCTCCTGGGTGTTTCTTGGGTGATGCCTTTTTCAGTGTTGGAATTGTTGGCGTGTTGGATCTGGCAGTTTGGTGGGATAAGCAGTAGGGAGGTATGGCTCACTGCTCCTTTTGTGGTGTATTTAGAAAGAACATGGCCCTCGACTCTTTGAGGGCCAAAAGCTTTAGCGTGGTGAAGCTGAAATATCCTTTTCAGTACAGGGGTTATTAGACTTTGCGGAGTCCTTGTACATTTCTTAGTTGCTTGCTGTTTTTTCATTTTTTGGTGTTTTCTTCTTTACGCAGTCAGTGTATTGGGATTGCCTTCTGTTTTAATGAATTTATTTACTGATAAAAAAATCTTAAAAACTGTTATAAAAAAGCCTTCTTTTTATACCTTGTCATTGAATTTACCAAACCAAACAGGCAATTGATATGCCAACTATGGTAGCTGATTATTTGCATTGGTCTTAATTCTATATAACAATTCAGCATATGTATAATTGGAATGCTTTGGACCAATTAATGTTAATATAGACTTCCATTGGGGCTGCTTTTGCTAAAGTTTGTTAATATCTTTCTTTGTAATCAGGTTTGCAACCATCAAAGGAACTTGAAGAACTTCTTCATCGTGTAGATGGGCATGATGGTCTTAGTAAATGTGCCATTTCAGATATTTGCAAGATCTTTGATTTGAACACCAATGATGTTCTAAAGTACAGGGATTCAATGTAGTTAATATCATTGTATCGTTTGCCATCTGAATTGTAATTGTCATATGGCATTTCATGGAAATGAAATGCACTTTCAATTTCTTTTCCTTCTTTTGACATTTGTTCTTGGAATAACTATGCCATGTCTTGTAACCTTGAACGAACAGAAGAAATTTTGAATATACAAGAAATGCTTGGATCAAAGTATCCAACCATTCAGGGTTTTTCCTGATACTTGAAGAGGGCTCATGAATAATATTTGATTGATCTACTTGAGGCTTTGTATTTGCTAAAGTGAAGGCTTTGATAAGAATGGAAGATTGTGTTTGCATTTGGTAAAAATGGATGTGATAAAATAGAGTAGCAACAACAGCATCAGCACCAATCACTCGCCTCTCACTTCCACCTCTTACATGTACATGTACCCCTTTTCTTTCTTTCTTTCAATACCCTAACCCCTTTTACTTTACTTACATTCTTATTTACATCTCTATTATGTTGGAGGTTACAGATGGTGGAGAATTTAGCGGAAGTTATTGACCATGGAACCAGGGACCAGCAATCAGATACTTTGGTACTCTGCTATTGCTAAGCTTTCTCATTTCTATTTTACTATTTTCTTTTCTAATATTTTGCAAAATCCTTTTTTTTTTCTCTTTCTTTTTGGGGGGTTTTAATTAGTATATGCAATTGTTATGAAAGGTGGCTGAGTTGAACACCCACTTTGAGAAGTGCCAGCTTCTGTTGAATTCAATTGCGTCTTCAATTCCCACCAAGGCTATGGTAATTGCCAACTTCTTTTTTTTTTTTTTTTTAAATCAAAGTTATTTATTTATTTTATCCCCTTGGGTTTTATATGAATTTATGTGATTTACGAATTATTGGTGGTGTTTGATTATATGGTGTTTGTTTTTCCATGTTATGTGTATTGTAGAGTATACGAATCCATTATTTGGAATCAATTGTGGTGAGAATGGTTCAACGAACCATGTTGAGTTGTTCATTTACAATGCGTTTCTCAAGTCGAAACCATGTATATAACCTATAATGTAATGTGGGCTTATTCAGTTTTCATACTACGTTTGAGGATGACAATGCACCGTTATTATTATTATTATTATTATTATTTTTGGCATCATCAAAGATTTTTATGGGGTTCATTTTACCTTTTGTTTTAGTTTGTTTGTGTATTTGGGGAATTTGAAAGTTATTGTTTTGTTTACGAGACGGTTGTGATCGAAGCGGAAGTCGGAGGAAAGTGAACAGTTGTTGAATCAAGCAGAGGTCTGTATTGCTTGATAATTTGAAATTTGTTGCAAATATGTGCTTTAATTCAATATGTGTTATCTATTTATTAATTTATTTCATTACCAGGATCTGTTTGCAAAGTCCGTTGAAGGACTTATCAAGTCCGAGCCATAACCCTATCACTCTTGTTATATGTGGTAAGATATATGTTATATTTTGTTTAATGGCCATGTAAGTTGAATGGGGAATGAATGCTAAGTAAATGACATCAATCTTTGCTTTAGTTTTAGTGACTATTTTTGGTCCTTCCAAGTTACGTAAGATTTTTTGCTAAATGGTCTTCTTGTTTCTTGATGACCTACTTTGGCCTTTTCATCTTAAAAGTTATTCTTAGGAAACAAACTGAAACATAAATGAAGAAAGAAAGCTGTTTGGGGTTGGAGTTTCATTGTTTTTGAGAATAGAGGTATATGGTACAACCTCTATGACATAGGAAAAATTGGAGAATTTTTCTACATATGCTTGTGATGGGTTCGGTGTTTTCGTATGTAAAAGAAAGGGCTTGATTTGGATTTATAAGGAAGAAGAAAAAGAGAGGTTTTTATGGTGTTCGGGGTTGTATGAACAGTAAACATGAACAATACTATAAGAAATAGAAGAAGAAGAAGAAGAAAAGAGAGAAAAGAACAAACAAAGGACAACATGCCTTAATGATCAAAACACTCAATAATTTTATTACTCGTCTCCATCTCACTCTTTCTTGTACTAGTAGTATTAGGACTCCTAGTGGTTACTTGGGTCTGTCTTGATTTCAATAAAATCTTTATTACTTATCAAAAAATGACTCCTAGACCCTAGTAGTATAGCACCCATAGTTTGACTAGTAAACTAAAACCTAATAAAAGACTAATTTGGATCCAAAGAAAATAAAATCTAAGATAGTTAGGATTTTAGAAAATTTTAGGCTCAATTAAACTACCAAATACCCTTAGTTCACAGGAATTACAGAGACTACTGATTTGCCCTTGACTGCAAAAGTGACCATAACTAATAAAATTAATACCCAAATAAAAAAAACTACTATAACCTTAAAAGACTCATGCGTATACCTTTAAAACCTCACAACTTTTACTTCATTTGGACTTCACACATGGACCCGGTAAAATAATTCTTGAATAAGCAAATTTGCTTAGTAATGGCTGCATCACTCTAATGGACTTTGTTCATTTGAGCTAGATGGTGTAGTCACAAAGCTAATTGATGGTAAAATCTTCAGCCTGAATAAGTGTACTACCATCATGTTCTTTGATGCAGTGCATTTGAGCCTATATTGTAAGGGCTCACCCTTTTGAGCTTTTTCTTTAACTTATTTTTCATCTCGTGAAGTTGATTGTCCGGTCTACTTGTGTATTGCGGGATGCATCGACTTTGTGTGAAGTTTTGATTTTTCAAATCCCAGTTTTGTGATAAAGTTTGAGACGCAATTATTTCTTTTTATATTTTTGGTCTGCTTTTGTAGAATTTTCTAAATGGATTTTTTTAACAAAAATTTTGTTTTCCCTATATGTAGAATAACAGAGTTTTCACTTTTCGCAACAACATTTTCCAATTTTTTGAAATTTTGAAACAAATATATTAAAGAAGAATCAATTTATGTGTATTTGAGTCCCTTTTTATTATTAACAAACATAAACAAGACAAAGAGAACGTTCGACACTTAATAATTACAAGGATAGAGAACTAAAAGTAGGAGAGGCAAAATGAAAAAAAGGAAGAAAAGTAAATGCATGAAAATAGCTGAAAATCATGTGATTCCACTTAAGGAGCACAAAAGTTTATCTTATGCTTCAACTTCTCGCACTTCTCGAAATAGTATTTACGGCACAACTCGATATTGTAGATTGTGGAACATTCCTGGTAGTACTTCTAGATCTTCAAAAACCGTACACCCTTGGTGCGATGGTCACTCCACAAGTATAAATGCTTGTGAGGTATGGGGTGTGGGATGTGGAGAGCAAGGGCCAGAGTTCAAGTCTCTAGGAAGGAGCTTCACACATACATACATTTAGAATTCTATTTTGTATATAAAAAAATAATAATAATAATAATAAATTTTTTAAAAAAGGGCTAATTGTAACTTACCCACCTACAGTTTGGTCAAAATTTAAGTTGTATATCCGTGGTTTAAAATTTGACACTTATCTATAAAAAAAAAAAAAAAAAAAAAAAAAAAAAAAAACTTCAAAAACTGCCAAAGTTTCCCGGCCTAGTTTTTGTTTTTGGTGTAATATTTTACAAATCCTGTCCATCCGTAAAAGAACTAAAGCTTCTCTATAGCCCTTCCTTCAAATCTCATAAAGTGTCACTTTGGTAGCAAGGACAATCACCAGGTTTTAACGGGCTAGGAGAAACACCCATTTAATAGTCTAGAGCCATTTCGATCTTTGCAAATAATAGCAGATCCTTTCCAATGGTATTTTTTTCGAATTTCAAAATCCCCCGCAATCATTAATTCCTATATCAAAGCACACTCCATTAAACCCGTGAATTACAAGAACAACAAGCAAAGATATAGATGAGACTCAAAGAGTCCATATTCGTATCAAATTTCCGGGTTTTTCTCTCTTTCTATTTCTCAATTAATCATTATATCTCTGTCAAAGACCCAAACTCTCGGACCAATAATATAGATTCAATTTTGAATGTGTATTTGTCTACGTATCACCGATTGCATAGTATATTTGGATTCACTTTTAATTTTTTTTTAAAAAATTATTGACTTATTTATTGAAAATTTTAACAAACGCAATTCATTTGGAAAAACATACGGTTTGAAAGCCGAGAAAAAGAAGGTAAGATTGGGCTGACAATCTAGGAAAAAAATTTTCTTCTTCATGCTCTTTCCCTAGAGACTATGCAATTCCTACAAGAAGATTGGTCACTTTGTGTGTAGCAAAAAAGTTGGTGGAAGAACTAAATGATACTCCTAAACATGTTGTAATGAATTATTTATCAAAGCTGCAGATAGACCTCAACTTATTTATGTTCTTTCTTCGTATTTGAATTTTGTATAGTTGGGAAAAAAAAGGCAAAAAGAAAAAAATAACAAAATTCTTGGGACCAAAAACAAACAAAAAAGGAAACAAAAACAAAAGGGAAAAATGCTCATACACCCCCTAAACTTTGGACTAGTGGCCAAAACACCCCTTAAACTTTTTTATTGGCCAATTTACTCCCTAAACTATACACTCCTGCCAAATTAATACTTCAGTTAGCTACCCGTTAAAAAACTCACGGAATAGCATGTGAGAATCACGTGAAATTTAAAAATGGACTAATTTACACAAAAGAAAGAAAAGAGAGAGGAGAGACCTAGTTTTGACCGGCGAAGAGGAGAGAGAAAGAGGCCGTGGAACCAGAGCCACCGTAAAGCGGTGCTAAGTTCTTCATCCGACGGCTGTCTCGCCGTCCGTAGGCCGTATCTTCAAGCCCTGGTATGTGCGAGTTTCTGTCGAGGTTGGGGTTTATTTACTCTAAGATCCAAATAATCACAAATCCTTTCAAGCAATGAATAGGGTGAGTCCACTTTTTCTTTATTTTAATCTTTGAAGATGAAATTTTAAGATGTTTTGTCCCATGGAATTTTTGGCTGTGTAAAATTCTTTCCAGTTTCCACTTTTTTTTTTTTTTTTGGTTTGTTTTTTAGTTTCTTTGATACTCGTGGATTTTTGTGATGATTATGGTTAGATATTGATCAAATGATGTAGATTTAATGAATTTTGTGTTGGGTCTTTAGGATTCCGTGGTCGATTGAGTTCTCAACTTAGGTTCATTATTTGTGCATTCCAATTGTTTGATAAATTGTCCTAATGATTGTGTGATATGTGCTTTCTATTCAATCTGGTGGGGTTGTTGCTAGTAGATGCCGGAGTCTATGCTAATCCTTGTCTCTGACCCAATTTGGCTTTAAATGACTTTGTTTTGTATTATTAGTCTTGTTGTTAAGTAAGCTAGCAATCTTTGTTAGGTTGTCCTTGAAGGACTGTGAGTTTCAAAGTAGCTTTGCTCTGCTAGATGTAATATGTTTGTTCATCAGTAAAATATCTGAATAACCAAAACAATTCTTGTAAACATACTCTTTTGTGCCATTTGGATGAATTATACACAAAAATTTCTAGATAGAAAGTGGTAATAGGCAGTAGAAGAACCTTGTCAAGTGAAATTACTGATAATATGTTACCAAAAGACTTAATTTGTCCAAATGAAGAACCTTGCCTATGTGTATGGCTAAAGGAATAGAATGTTAAAACTGTGAAAACCACTTAATACACCAGCATACTGGCTTCCCATATATACACACACACTCAGTAAAACATTAGTTATGTAAGGTGGAATGAAGATATGTGAGTAGAGACTATGAAGTTAACCTTGGTATTTTTTACGCCTTTGACTAATGATGAATTGAGATTTGATTAAAAAATCTTATTTGATTATGTAAAACTTTTCAGGTTTGGCAGAAATACACTAGAGGTTTTAGCTATAATTTAAATGCACAATAGGATAATTTAGTACATCTAATACTAAGCTTGCTATATGATTTATTGATGTTTTACATTTTTTTTCCTTGATTATTTCTTTCAAAAATATTAGAAATGATTCATTGATTATTTCTTTCAAACATTACATTTGTTTTTTTACATTTGTGTTATGTGTAATTGCTTTCTGGTAGATGTCCTGTACAAGTAATGCATTAGGTCAGGAAGGATCATTTGCAAGTGTTGCATTATCATCTCCTCAAGAGAGGAGATCAAGTATTGCAAGCTCCCGCCACAAAAATTGATGGTGCAAGAGATCCTCAACTCAAAGAAGTGTTGCAAGTGGAGAGAATGGGTGGTCCACAACATCAAGCAATTTTTTAGTTTAGAATCATGTTTTTGAAACTTTGGCTAAGTGCTCTAATGATTGTTCATATGCCAATTAGTTTGGCAATGATGTACTAGTGATTTGTGTGAGATGTATTCATGCAGATTATGATCCTCATTTTGTTATTAATAAAAAAAAAATTCTGCACCTATGTGCAATTTATACAAATTATAATTTTCGTTTTATCATTAAAGAAACATGTGCACCTATGTGTAATTTATTTTTGTAAATTTGTGTTTTGTTAACATCAATGAAAAAAAAAAAAAAAAAAAAAGAACAAAAACAAAAATTGTACACAGTAAATAGCTTCTCAAAAAAAGAAAAACGAAATAGTTTGTGGACAAATGATCACAAACAAGGTCCGCATTGCATATCCTTCAATTCATATGCAAATTTGAGTTAGTTTTATATATATATATATATATAAACCTAATTATATTACAAACAACTAGTCATTACATATATGAAAACTATTACATATCCTTGCACCTCTCATAATACATTTTAACACTTAATTATCATCACATAATTGTTACATCATTGACATTGAACACTTAACTAAGCAAGATACAATCTTGAGTACACATTGGTTGGCATTTCTCCTCAAGTCCCAGGTCTTTTCCATCTTTCTTTGCAACTCCAATTATTTTAGAGTATATTGAAGTCTTACATTTCCAATCGGATGTCAAGGTTGCAACTTACAACTTGTAACACATTTTTGATCCCTTACATCTGTTTGAGAAAATTAAAAAAGAAATTAGATAAAACTAGATGTGATTCATGTGAAGGCCATAAAGTCATTAGAAATACAATGAGAGAAGTCATTAGCAAGCATTTAGATTTCACTCAATTTTTCATCAGGTCTAACATTTTGATCCTAAAAAAAGGAGAGCCCAATAATTAAACTATTTTTATTTGCCTATTCTTGTTCATAATAACAAATCTAAATATGTGTATAAAATGTTCAATCTATAAACTATGTTTTGAATATTTCCTCAGCCCAGTGAAGCTCATGGAGCCTCAAGCTGCCCTGCCATGTGATATAATCCTAGACTTAATTAAAATGAAGGTCATTAAAACAAGGTACAGGTTGAGTTTGACGTTTATGCCTTTTCTTTCTCACCTCAAACAAATATTGCTAGCTTACATAACAGCAAGACTAATAATACAAAACCAAGTCATTTAAAGCCAAATTGGATTTAAAAAAAAGGATTAGCATAGACTCCGGCATCTACCAGCAACAACCCCACCAGATTGAACAGAAAGCACATATCACATAATCATTGGGACAATTTACCAAACAATTGGAATGCACAAATAATGAACCTAAGTTGAGAACTCAATCAACCATGGAATCCTATAGACCCAACACAAAATTCATTAAATCTACATCATGTGATCAATATCTAACCATAATCATCACAAAAATCCACGAGTATCAAAGGAACTAAAAAAAAACCAAAAAAAAGTGGAAAGAATTTTACACAGCCAAAAATTCCATGGGCCAAAACATCTAAAAATTTCATTTTCAAAGATAAAAATAAAGAAAAACCTGGACTCACCCTATTCATTGCTTGAAAGGATTTGTGATTATTTGGATCCTGGACTCAACCCCGATAGAAACTTGCACGTACCAGGGCCTGAAGATACGGCCTACGGGGAGCGAGACAACCGCCGGATGAAGAACTCAGCGCCGCTCCACGGTGGCTCTAGTTCTACCGCCTCTTTCTCTCTCTTCTTTGCCGGTCAGACCAAGGTCTTTCCTCTCTTATTTCCATCGTGTGAATTAATTAGTTTTTAAACTTCACATCCTATTCCGTTAGTGTTTTAACGTGGAACTAACTAAAGAATTAATTTGGCAAGTGTGTATAGTTTAAGGAGTAAATCGGCTAATAAAAAAGTTTGGGGGTGTTTTAGCCACTGATCCAAAGTTTAGGGGGTGTATGGGCATTTTTCCCAAAACAAAAAACACCAAGTCTTTTGGGGTCAAAGCCCATAAAGCAAGCTAAAGTTAAACAGCAATGGAATGGGTCATTGTTAACTCATTATTATCCTTATGCCTTTTCTTACCTTGTAAGTAAGTCTACATATCCAACCACAACTGGTTCAATCCACCTGAACCAGATTAAAGTATGATGAGTCATCTACTTTCTATAAAAGGGCTTGGTGATATATGCTCTTTCCAGAAAATGCTTAATACAATGATATTTTGTTTAACTATTATTGATCTGAATTTTGATGTGTTTGATTAAAAAAAAAAAGTACAAGAAAAACAAAGAAAAAAAAAGAACAAGAAAAAAGAAAGAAAAGAAAATAAGGATTGAACTTGAACACGCAGAAAGAACATAGAACATGAACATGATCTTCCGAAAAAATAATGAAAGTAATAAAAAAAATTAATTTTATTAATTTTTAAAAAAAGTTAGAGGAATTTTGTTTTTAGTTTTTTTATGTGGCTTTTATTTAGAGAAGTGCTATATCTACATCATTTTCACAATACTTTCACAATAAATCATAAGTGGTAAATTGTTATTGATTCTAATTTGAATTTACAACTTAAATTACTTTTTGCTCACCAATAATAATCAATAACAACTAGTCATTTAGAATTTGTTATGAAAAAAGCTGTGGATATAACATTTCTCTTTTATTTATTTATTTAAATGTTGACATGTAATTTTTTTTTTATTGTTAATTAAAAATTTTAATATTATTTTAATAGCCATATCAGCATCTAATGTGCCAGCAATGCACTCTCTCTGACACATAGTCTATTTCCATTAGTAGGATGATGGTAGAGACTAAAATGAGAATGATTTTTCGATTTTAAGGACCTCATCTGGGAAAAAAAAGTGGGGACAATGACAGAAATTGGTCCAAAATGTAGGGACCAAAAGTATATTTATGTCGAAGATTTTGTTAATAAATGGCCAAAGGACAGTGGTTAAAATATATTTAATACTTTATATTTAAATTCATAATATTTTCACAACAAATTATAAATAGTAAGTTATTATTGGTGAATAAAAAAATGATGTTAACGGTGAGCCCAGATTAAAATCAATAACAATTTGTCATTTGGAATTTATTGTGAAATTATTCTAAAAATTTTATTGACGTAGTATTACTCAAATAATTTTTTTATACATTTTTCAAAAAAAAAAAAAAAGAGAGTCAAATTGTACAAATATATCTAAAAAAGTACACATAGTGTGCGTTTGGAACTCACGTTGAACATGCGTTTTACGTGTGTTCTTTGAAAAATGGTGGGTTCTATGCTACATTCACGGGACCCGCATGTATAGAATTTAGCAAAAAAAAACCTTTAATACTGGGTCCCATATGGCACTATTCATATTTAAAAATTATTTTGTTACGATATTTTCAGTAATAAATTTTCAATTTTTAGCAAATAAGCGATATCCAAACAAACTCATTTGTTTGGGATCCGCTAATTTTGTTGAAACTAAAATTTTTTTGCTGAAAATACTGTAAATAAAGGTAAAATTTAGTTGAAATAGTACAGTAGGATCTATGAATAATATAAAAAAATTACAATAAGACTCATAAATAGTAAAAATAAATAATTTGAATAAAAAAATAAATTGACAAAAATAATTTTTACTAAACTGACATGTAATCGCAATAAGTTTATATGCATGAGTCAATGAATGACGCCTATATTATTTTTATATATATATATATATATATGCACTATAGTTCATATATATTTATAGATTTTTAACTTATACCCAGGAACCATTATAAAAAGAGCAAACGTACATTCGGCGCTCTTTATGCTCCTTTTATAGAAACAAAGCGTACTTCTTTTTTTATTAATATATATATATATATATATATATATATATATATAAAAAGCAAAACTTAGATATAGTATCTTACATGCTATGCGTTAGGTTCCCTTCCTAAAAAACTGCGATGTGGCTATTTCACATATATTAGCAAACGGGCATTAAAACTACTACTTTTCGTTAGAAGAATGAATCAATTAATCTAGCATTGAACTTCAACACATTCTCTGTTCATTCCCATGGCTTTCATTGAAGGATCGAAATTAGAAGAGGATGAAGGTCGTAATCTTTTTAGCAACACATTCACTAACCCATTTCTATAGGAATACCATCTAATTGACTAAATCACAATACTTCTTGGCACAACCCACAATATACCATTTACTGCCTACCATAAAGCCTTCATTATACCTAGATACATCATCCCTTCACAAAATCTCAATCCATTATTCAATGTCCTTACAGGATCCTCTGAAACTTCCACAACTTTTCACGTCATCACTATTTTTTTTATTCTTTTTATTTTAGGTTTTGTATCTTATATATTTATTATTTATATTTTTTAATATGATTTAGAACTTTTAAGATTTATTCAAAGGCAAAAACCTCCTCTCATACAATTTTTATTTTGTTTTGGACTCTTCCTTCTCTCATTCTCTAATTTTTGGGTCACTACATCACTATTAGGTTTTTTAATTATAATTTTACTGTATTTTCCTACACGTTTCTAATATTTTATTTAAAATAAAAACACACCTGCAAAAAAAATACTTCTCAGTCCCACTAATGGAAACAATTTGAGAACTAAATATGGAACCGCCATTTGGAGACAAGTGTGTGGCGTGGAAGCGGGGTCGGCAGAGCTCTTTCATTGTCGCTTTCCTTTCCTTCTTTGTTGCTTACAGGTCCCACTCATCCACTTGCCTATCGTTCATTGTACTTTTACCCATTTCCCACCTTCACATCAATGCTTTTTTTTTTTTTTTTTCGTTATTATATCAGATTCACGTGTCAATTGCTTATTAGAATTTAGGTTTTTTTTTTTTTTTTTTTGATAAATTACAAAATTGATCATATCCTTTACACAATATATCAATGTGGTCCTTAACCTTTTTAGTGTCGTGTTAATTTAGTATTTGCCGTTATCACTTGAATGGAAAAAACTGATATATAAAATTGAGTGATAAAAAATTATTTTTTATGCCACATCAGAAGCCAACTATACCACCATGTTAGGTTTTTTTTTTTTTTTTTTTTTTTTACCAAATTAAATCTAAGAGACGTGATAACCAAAATCTTAGATTTTGGGTTCTACTAATTTTTTTTTTTTTTACTGTACATGGAAGATAAAGCACGATCTATGCTTCCAACTTAGGGAACGATAAATTTTTAGTTGTTATGTTATATATAAATTTATTGAATTTGGTTTGGTTTTGAAGTAGAATTTGGGAATTCTATAAATTTTGAAGTTTTAAGTCTTGGAGTTTTTGGTATTGCGTCTCAGTATGTTGATTTTAAATCTTCACCTTAAATGTTTTTTATTTAGGTTCATGTGATTTTTTGTTTTCTCATTAAAAGTTATGATTTTTGGTTGATTAATTATTTGTTTGGATTAATTTCAATTAATTATTTATTTGGATTCAACATAAAAGATAATGGAATTAGGTATTATAATTTTGATATTGTTCCATGTTTTGAATTTTCTATATTGTTATTACTACGAGAAAGTAATATTGCTACTCAAATTTGAAAATTGGTGTATCTTCCTCATATCATGGTCTTTGTTTATATATTTGTAGTTTATATTAGTTTTGAGTGTATGTGTGTGTGTGTGTGTGTGTGTATAACTATTGAGAGTTTTGCTTTATTAATTTAAGAATTGTGAATTACTTTGTAGGTTTCGGTAACTATGTACTTGCAACTTAATAATGTTCAATGTTAGACAACACTTTTAAATTATGGAAAAGTATAGAAAACTATTTCTTCATTTTCTTAAATTAAATACTAACTAACAAAATGTTTGTTTACTCATTGTTGGATCTTTTTTTTTTTTTCAAAGTCAATAGTTTTTCCGTGCATTACATAGGTTATCAACTAGTTTTATTGATTTCAGTTCATTGTGCTTTAGCTCTTTCTAGCGACTTTATTGTGCCTAGATTTTAGAATGAGGAAAAAAATGTGACGTTTTTTATTTGAATTTAAGAACATATTTTATTGATCATCGTAGTAAATCTTTGTATACAATATCCAACAACAAATGTGGTGTTTCTTCAATCCTAACATCAATATTTACAAGAGTATGAGCTTTGTGAGCTTGAACCCTTGTATTATGTGTGTATTTGACATTAGTTTATTTAACTTTTTGTAATTATTTTTTTATTAAAAGTGTATAAAAATATACTTGTATTATGAAAAAGTAGTTTTTTTTTTTTTTTTTTGGTTAGGTAGATTATTATTTGTGAGTCTCACAATTATGTTTTTGGTAAAGAAAAATCAATACAATTAATTAAATACAAGTCTCACGCTATTAATTTTCTCAAAATGTTAAGTACTTTTTTGCTTATTGTATGTCCCATTTTTTTTAAATAATAGTACTTTCAGCAAAAAACTGAATAAATTGTTTTGAAATCAAAACTATAGACTAACTATTGTACTTAAGGCCCATTTTCGAAAGTGGCCAAAATGTGATAGAGCTCTTTCAATAGGTTGCCACAAAAGGATAACATGTCACAGAGCATTTCTTAGGTTTAAACCACGCTAAACACGCTCAAAGCTCGATTCATAGTTGAAATATGCCAAATTGAGCAAGAACTGAGAAGAATAGGCCCTTTATTATTGGGCTCATTTATGAGCTTTACAAAGATTAAGATCTAGAAAAAGTAAGAAAAAAAATGGGAAGGAAGAACAGAGATTCAGACCAAAGGACCTTCAACATTTCAAGTAAACTTGGGTGATTTTGAAAGTGTAATTTTGGTATTGAGGTGTAATAAAATTGTTCTTCTCTTTCTGGGTTTCAAAACAGCTTTTGAATCACAAAAATCAGACTTGAAATGAGATTTTGCAGTCTATTTTAGTGAAATTGAGTCGTTTTGGGCCCAAAAGGATTGGCATATAGTCTAGTGGGCTGGTTCTTTTTCTTTTTCGAATCCAGTTGGCAAGTCAGCCCGTAGTCAATAGGTAAAAATTGGGTCCAGGTTGACGACGAACACCAAACGATTTGACAGATTTTTCATCTAAATTGCATTCTAAAAACGACAAGCCGTTTAGTTAAATCTTAGGAGTTAGGATGCGTTGTTTTATTCTTTGAAAATTTTTGAAAAATGTTGCGTTTTTTTCTTTCTTCTTCCTTATTTGTTGGACGTAAATAAAATCACTTCTTGGCTTTGGAAATTTTATGTACTAGCACATGATGGAATTTTTATGTGTTACCGAGAAAAAAAGTTTGATTTCAAATATATTTGGAGCTGTTTTACTCAAATATATTATGTGACAATTATAAATATCATTTATGTGTAAGTTTAGTCATATAACTTTTCTAATAAATCATACAACTTATTTTAAATAATATATACACATTTTTATGTAATAGATAGGAAAAGATAGTCTCATTCATATTGATTGCCATCTAAATTCACATCTTTATCTTGTGAGGTCCAACGGAATATTTTGGCTTGGCTCCACTTGAAAAAATAGTCTACAATTACAAAAGTTAAGCACTTTCGTAGTTGTACTTTGGTTATATAATGTATTATAAAACTAATTTAAAATACTATTATTACTATTTTCATATTTATTCTAATAAGTATTATATGAACTTTAATTTATTAATAAAAAAATGAACTAAGAAAACCTCAGCCGGTTTTGTAGTAAAATAAAATCAACGCATGAGTTGCACGAAAAGGAATAAGAAATACAGACCAATAGGAAGCTTTGGAGTAAAATCACACCATGTTCATTATTCAATCAAACAGAGCGTTACAAAGCATAACAGATCAACACAATACAGTTTCAGCCAAAGAAAAAGAAGATAGAAAGCAAGACATTACAGAAGAAGCAGAAGCAGAAAACTGCAAACCTAATAACACAGACAATTTATTTTACGTAATCAAACTAACCAACAGAAGCATACCATGGACTCCACTCTGTTTCAACTTTATGTGTGAACGTGATTTTCTCCGGAACAAGCTTTAAAATAATGATGTGATGAAGATCAAGCCTACATATATAGTATTGATAAAGATTCAGAGAGAGTTGACGTTCAGAGTTACAAGTTGGATAGTGTCTTGGCAGCTGCATGGTAACGCCATTGGATAGTGCACATAAGTTTTGAATCCTTTTCCTTTAAATTTTTTTTTTTTTTTTTTTTTTTTTTTTTTTTTTTTGAGGAACCGAATATGGGGTTTTATAGGACTTTAATCTAATGCTTTGGCGTTGTGCACATGCTATAAGTAGTAGTGTACTTGATAAAGGCTCAAACATAATTGTCCATTGTAATATTAATCGTTGCAACTTTGCAAGTTCGTTCGAGTGTCCTTTGAAGTTTCCTATCTAAATCTAAATGCTTCTAAGTTCTATAACTTGTATTCGGACTGATTAATATCGGCTAATAGTGGTATTTCCAATTTCTTTCTAAAAGAGAAGGTTTAGTCAGTGGTCCTGATTTGAACTCCCAAAAAAATATAAAAATTGACCCCTCTTCAAAAGAAGAAAACAAAACAAAACAAATTTTTTTTAAGGAACTTAAAAAAGTTTAAACAAGATTGTAATATCTCATAAAAAACAATATAAAATTACCAATAGATTATAAAATTTTTATACAAACTTCACTTAAATTCATCATTTATTGACGTAACAGATGACAATTATTTAGTGGTTGTAGTACAATTATATTAAATCAATATGGCTAAAGAAATCTCATTATCAAGTAAAAAAATAAAACACCTGATATGAGTAATAAAATGTTGTTTAAGAAGTTTTAGGTTTTGTTGTATATGTTTGTTATGCTTAGTTTTTATAATTTTTTTGAACACTCATATATTTTTATTTACTACTAATTTTTTCTTAATCTTTGAGATGAAAAAGAATGCAAGTCACGTGAGATATCAATTTGGAAGAAAAAAAAATATTTTTTAAAGAAAATAATTAGAATGATAGTTTCTTTAAATAATTTTTTTATTGGTGTATTGCTTTGTTATTTATGAGTCGAATGATTTTTTATTGGTGTATTGCTTTGGTATAGTTTTAGTTTACTTTTATTAAACTGATTTGGTATAGTTTTCAGTTTTTCACAATGGTAGGTACACAATTTTTATTTTAAAAAATTATGGTTGTCGGGGACGTTTTTGCGACTAAGGCCGAAAATGCGAGAATGACCCAAATCTCCCCTTGGGTTCTTTAGAAGTGTTTATTTGTGGAGAATCAAGTCCAAAATTCCAAATGTATAATGAACAAAAGGCTAATGATGCTTTGACAAGAGAATATCAAAATGCTAATAATGAAAGTGCAGAAAAAACATAAAAACATAACAAGTCTGAAACTTCGACTCACAGACACACAGAAGAAGAAAATGAGAAAGGTCGTGAAGAAGAAAGAAAAGGTTCCCCTGTACCCATATTTCCACCCCTAAAGTTCAGAATTGTGAGAATGTTTCTTGGCTCGGTGGGTTTTTGCTCTTAAGTTTCAGCTCTATAGGGAAAACGTGGTTTTAACAGATTTGAAACTTCGACCCATAGTCACACAAAATAGGAAATTGAGGGAGGTCGTAAGGAAGAGAGGGAAGGTTCCCCTATACCCATATTTCCACCCCCAAACTTCGGAATTGTAAGATGATTGAATAGCTGAATGGGTTTTTTGCTCTGAAGTTTCAAGGCTCTAGCTAGAACGTGGCTGCCCCTTTTATGAGCTCAAGAGAGAGTTTTATATAGAGTTTGGGGTGTTGCTCTTGACTGGTTTTTGAGTAGTGGAAGAGGCTTTTATCCCTTATGATACCAATTTGGTGTTTTGGCTTGGGTTGCTTTTGTTTAGGGAAAAGTTTGGTAAGCTTTTTACATAATTTTGGAAATAAAGGGGGTTTGCTCTAATTGGTTGCCTTTGGTCAGACATTTCAGACCATTGAAAGGCTCACCTAAGTGAGGCCTAGCAGATGGAGTTGGCCAATTAGAGCCAACTATGTTTTAAAGGTAAAAGTGGGTTAGGGCAGAAACTTAAGCCACAGTCACCTAGAGCATAAAAGCTATTTTGGGGTGAAAATTTTGGATACAAGACCTCTTCCATGAACCCGAGATGCTACCAGTGTCCCTTGCCCACTTGGTAGCATGCATGGGCTAGGCTCATGCAAAAGGTTTGAAAGGAACCGACCCATACCCTCCAAACCACACTTCCTCAGTTTCTCCCATATTGTCACATGGGCTTGGGCCATGCTTAAAAGAATAAATAAAATATAATACATGAATCGAGTCCATAGGGAAGTCGAGCTTGGTTGAATCGGGCTTGTAGAAAATGTGTCGTGAAAATGAGTATTAACAATGGTTAATTACCTTTTAATTCTAGAGTTTTAAGTATATTTTATATATTTAAGACTTTTTTTTCACTTAAATAGTTACACTTTAAATTTTCTAAATACACTTCATTTAAATCTTTTATTTGTTACCACCATTTTTTTATGAATACGGTTAAACATCATATATTAAACTGATTTAAGCAAATTTTATTTCAAACTTTGAAGTACTACTTTAAACAAAACCTACCCCAACCTCTAAGGTCTAAATAAAACTCTATAACTCTATCAATACTTTGGAATTCCTTTACCCCATTTTGATTAGGATAGTGTACCCATGATTATCTTATCATCTTCCACGGTCTAACATATGGTTGGGGTAACCACTTTTATGGTTTAATTGCACCTCCTTAGGTGCTAAAAGTGCCTAGAAGTGAGCAAGGTCTCTGGTTTGAGAGTCGGGGTGGGTAGTGGTGGGGTAGATTTAGGAATTTCTAACTAAAAAACGAGAGAGAGAGAGAGGAAAATGTTGGCCTATTGGAGCCTTGGAGGGACACATGTATGTTGTTACAATGGATGAAATTTCTTTGAATGTTTTTGTTTAGGGATATTGAAATAGCTACATAATGATGGTTTGGTATAGTTTAATTTTGTTGGTTTATTATATTTGAAAGTAAATTGTCGAAAGTTTTGTGCCTAAATTAGTTAGCACTTTCTTATATTTTCGATAGAGATAGTCAAAATTTAAATTCCATTACCTCCAATTATCAAATAAAAATTAATTTGATAAAAAGCATAGTTATACCTTGTTGTGCCAAACTTAAAAGTTTTAAAAAGTTCTACATATAAAAAAAAAAATCACTTTGATGTCCTTTCAAGATTTAATCACAAGACATTGATTTAAATAATAATTTAATGATCCTGTTGAGGATCAGAGGATAAAATGCTAGTTGGAAAAATACAAATACAATGAACATCAATGGCTTTTAAACGTTAGCTCATAGTGGCTCTGTTTCCTCTCACTTCTCAAACGGTCAAACTTATAAAGTGGGCTATCTTAACTCTTAAGCTTGCCTTCCTGGACCGACATGGCCTACGTTTGGTTTCCCCTTTAAATGGTGCTAAGGCTCAAGTGCCCTCAAATTTTTTTTTTCCCCCTTCATTCATAGATGAGTCTCCTCAAGCCAATAGCACTCTCAAAATCTCTATTTATTCCTCTTTAAAAAATAAATAAATAAATAGACACTCTCAAAATCTCTATTTATTCCTCTTTAAAAAAATAAATAAATAAATAGACACGATAGATTAAAACTTAGAGTATTAATTTCATAATAATTACCTTTTATATTATCTAATCAAAACACAAAATGATTTTTAAGATAAAGTACAGACAATGAATTTGCACTTTAATCATTTAGTCGATAATTTTTTTTTTTTTTTTTTTAATTCGGAGTAAAAGTCAATAGTAAGTTAACCATGGTACTTCTCAAAAAAAAAAAAAAAAAAAAAAAGTTAACCGTGGTCCCCCTGCCTTTGGAAATTTCTCACCACTCCATTTTTTTTAATTTTATTTTTATAATTTCTCCACTCCCTTCAATTCGCTAACAAAATGTTTAAGTTATGAGTAAACTATACTTATCGGCCTTCTTCATATTAAAAAATATATATATATACACACACACACACAAACACTAAAAATTAATTTTTTATTTTTTATTTTTTTATTTATTTATTTTTTTTTTTCTGGGATCCAAAATTAAAGAGATTACCTCTATATGTATTTTTGTGGTTTAAATACTCCTGAAAGTTAACAAGTTATTAGAGACGCATCCAAAACAATCTTGTTCGAAATGTGAAACTGATAATTCATGAGCAAGCAGCTTCATCATTCTCTGAATGTCAAACGTTCAAACTCCAAATAAGCAATGCAGCAACGCATTAGCAGTGAGGGAAAAATTGATTTATCATACAATTTTCACTGAAGTTCTATGTCCCCCTTGTAATGACAAGGAGTAGACCATTTCTTTGAGTGAGTGTTGTACTGCGTGTTAGGGTGATAACACCTTAACCCAAAAATTTAGGCCTACGGATTTAAACCCAATTATTTTATATATTAAATCTTATCCAACACGATTAGGATAGTATGATTGGTTATGCATTAACTTTGAGGACGGTTCAAAACTAGCATTCTAAAACATTTTACAAAAGCTACAATTGCTTAAAGAGAGACTACTTATCCGGGTCAAAGTAGATTCATATTAACTCTCACACCCAACATAGATTACCAAGTTCAAAACCATGGCTATATTTGATGCCCAAACTGAGAAACAGCAAAGTAAGGCTCGTATAAAATAGATTTAACCCAAATATCCAAAAAGCTCTAAACAGAAAAACAGTGAGCTCAAGAATAAGCAAAAATTTATTTATGCCAAAAATATGAAACTGGTAAGCAAATAAAATGAAGAATACAGATAGGGAAGGAGGGCACCAAAAGGAGGAAATGTTGTTATGCATGTCAGTCAAATTAAGGGTGAGTTTGGTTCAGTTTTTTGTAAAAGTGCATAATGAAAAAATGGAGTTTTCAAAAAGTGCATTTTCAAAAAGTTGAATATTTGGTAAAATCTGTTAAAAAGTGTTTTTTGAAAAAATTGAGTGTTTGGCTAGCACTTATAAAAGTAACCGTTTGAGAGATAAATTAACAAAAAGGACAATGTATATATAAGAGCATTTCCAGTGAGTTAGACAAATTTTTGTGCTGTTTGAACAATCAACAGTGACATTTATCTTTTGCCTATCCACTTTTTTAATTTTTATTTTGTAATCAAATTTATTCTTTTTTAATATTTATTTATTCTTTTTCTATTCATTCTCAACAATTATATTTTTCAACAAAAAGTGTTACATCCACAATATTTTTTGCAATACTTTCACAAGAATCATAATAAAATCTTATATGAAAAGTTGTTACTAGTTCTAATTTGAACCCATTACTGAAATTATATTTTTACTCATCAATATTAGCTAATTACTTAAAATTTATTGTGAAAATATTGTAAAAATATTGTGGTAATATTTTTAAATTGTGATTTCTAATTCTTTGCCTTTCTTTCATCCATATGTTTCCTTTTTTTTTTTTTTTTTTTTTTTTTCTCTTGCATTTTGTCCACCACACACGTATACCATTGTCCACATCCTCTCCTTTTTCTTTTTCTTTACTTCCACAATTCCACTTTTCAGAAGCTCCTCATTCTTTCCTCTCTTTTTTCCTTTACTTCCACTTGATTCCATAAGCTCTCTCGGCTCTCTCAATTTCTCTCTCTCTCTTTTTTTTTTTTTTTTTTTTTTTTTTTTTTTTTTTCCACTTGATTCCAGAAGCTCTCCGGCTCTCTCAATTACTTGAATCAACCAAAGAACAGAGAAATCAAAACAACCCATACCCATGAGAAAACTCGTGGAATTGAGAGAGCCGGAGAACTTGAGAAAACTCGTGGTAAGTCTCTCCGCTCTGTCCTTCCTCGTCTTCCTCTTCTTCTTCCTCTTCTTCTTCTTTCTTTCTGTCTTTCTGCGTGTTTATGGTTGTTTGGCCATGGGTTTGGGTATTGCTATTTTTGTTTTTAGTGTTCTATCTCTTTTGGTCTCATAAATCTTGGGTTTGTGGACTTATTTGTGCTATTTGATTTCTGTAATTTTGGATTGTGGTTTGTGTTTTGGGTAACGATTTTTCTGTGTATTCTTTGGGTTGATTTCTCATGGGTATGGGTTGGTTATGATTTTTCTATTCTTTGGGTTGATTTCTCACGGAGAGGCGGGGCGGAGAGAAGAGATAGGAGGCATGAGAGGAGCTTCGTGCAAAGGGGAGAGCAGAGAGATGAGATGAGGGGCGTGAGGCTTCGGGCGTTGAGAGAACTGATGAATTTTATGGGTATTTTCGTAATTCATCATAACCAATAGCAACAGTTCAAACGTGCAGTACGCGTTTTGATTTATGGACCTCCTAAGTTCCATAAATTTTGCGCATTTAGACCGCGTTTTTTGCCTATGCCCAAAAGGCAACTTTTATCAAAAAGTTGCATTTTGGGCTGAGCCAAATGCAATTTTCTTTCAGCTTTTTGTAATATGGGCTTTTTGAGCTCCTAAAAGTGCAAACAAACACACACTAAAAGTGTCTTGCAAATATACGTATCAAATCTAGAATGCAAACATACAACAATAACACTGTAAAACATGAGCAGAGAGTAAATGCAAAATCCCACAAGAAATTTAAGGCTAGAAGAAAATCATGTTGGTCAATCAGAAAGACTTCTTTTTCTAGATCTAGAAAGCTACAAGAGAACCCCATAGAGAGATCTTTGTTTTCACAAACTTTTTAGAAACGTTTCTATCCACCATTGATTCCTCACATACAAATTCTACAATTATGATAATTTGATAGTTAAAACAGGAGAGATGAGATTTGAACCCTAGACATCTCCGTTGAAAATACCAAGAGATGCAAATTAAGTTACATAGCCTTTGGCTACAAATTATACGATTATGATTTGATAGTAAACGTATAGATCAAGGCCAACGATATGATTGTGAATAGAAATATGTGAAAACCTAAATCTATAGTAAACTCATCAGTCATCACCATAAGTCCACAACATCAAGCCACACCAAAATGAAATTTCCCACAGACCATTAAACTACACCAAATTAGATGTCCACATCACATATCCATGCAATGGTAAGACTTAAAACAGACTTCTTAGATACTTATCAAGCATCATATAGGATAACCAACCATGTTCACTTAGCTCAACAAGATTTACCCAAAATTGGAAAGTGAACATCACAACACTCAAAAACCCACTTATTGCCATCCACTAAACACAATAACATGGCCAGACCACTCATATGTGAATCTATCAATCTTGACCTTTCTTATACTATTTGTTCAGTACCTTATTTTCACATCATTGAAATTATCCAAACTGCAAAGTTAAGAACTTTGATTACCTTTTCTAAACAACCAAACATATCTTACAGAGTTTAAATGCCTATGTTTTGCTCACGAGAAGGAAGATGCGTCTGTGTTTCTAGAACAACCATGTATAAGCATAAAAGCACATCAATTAGTCTTACCAAAACTTTAAAATGGCTCAAGGCATTCAATATTCCCAAAGTAGAAAAGCTCTAGAATAATGATTCAACATCCAAAAACAATAGTCTTCAAATGACACAGCAAAAGAACTTGAGGAACCAAATAGCAATCACCCATTTCCCTACCATAAATAATCAATCGTTGCATATAAAGCTATGGTTCCTTAAATGAGCCTATGTATCGGGGTTAAAATAATTTAATGTTGAAAGATATTTTTACTTCAAGGACTACTTTTTGAAAAAAGTCCGTTGTCAAATTCACAATAAGCCTGTAATTACAATTTGCCCCAAAAAAGGGACGTATATATCTAACCCCAACTTTCCGGCCCAAATTTAATTCTCTCAATACATCAAAGCCAATCACGCAATGATTAAAAACCAGTGACGTATTTTTCCTCCTAGAATCAAACAAAGTATAAAAGAATGAAATTTTGTAATAGTAGATAAATAAAGCACCCAGAAAATCAAATAGTTTAACTCAAGTGAGGAAAATAAAACATTCATTCCACAAAAATGATAATAACCCCCACACCCAAGAAAGAATACCAAGATCAAAACCAAATCTATCTGCTGATGCACAAACCGACAAATCACAAAGTAGCAAGGCACAGGTTAATGAAGATCAATATAACCCAAGAAGCCTAACAGCTCAAAATCAGAAAATGTAGTGAGCTCATGTATAAGCGCAAACCAGTTTTATCCCTAAAATATGAAGCTAACAAACAATTAAAATGCAGATTGCAAATAGAAGAGGTGGCACTATATTCTATAGGGAGGAAGTTGAGTTATTGGTAAGAAGGCCAAATTAGATTATCTTGCAAACGTAGGTATCAAATCCTGAAATGCAACTATACAACCATAACAACATTGCAAAACATGGAATTTTTTTTTTAAATAAAAGGAAAAAGCAAAAATCCACAGGAGATTTAAGGTTAGAAGAAAACACCAAAAAGAAATACTATTTTCAAAAAAAAAATTAGAACATTCCAATCTATCATAATTCTCCACATACAAATTCTACAATTGTAATCGGCTTTAATTATATAGATCAAAGTCGATAATACTTTTGTGAACAGAAATTTGTTAAGACAACATTACTCTATAGTAAACTCATCACGTAAGTCCACATCGTCAAGCCACCTCAACATGAACTTTCCCTTTCGCTAAGCTACACCGAGTGTAGTAGCACATAAGATACCCAAAATTGGAAAAGTGAGAATATACAAGACTTAAAACCTACTCATTGCCATCCAATTAACACTATAACGTGAACAAAATCACTCATACGTTCATCCACTGATCTTGACCTTCCTTATACTATTTTTTCTGGTTAAGTTCAGTACCTTATTTTTCACATGCTGAAATGATCCAAAGCGCAATGTTCAGAACTTTGTTTACCTTACTAAACAACATACATAAGTTTAAGGGTTTAGGTGCATGTTTTTTTTATCAAAGAAAGAAGGTGTTTGTGAGTTTCTAGAACAACCATATATATAAGCTAATAAGTACACATCAATTAGTTTTACCAAAACATTTCATATTACCAGAAAGTACAAAAGCTATGGAACAGCAAATTCAACATCCAAAAACAATGCAAAGCCATGTTGACCAGTCTTCAAATGATATAGGCAAACAAACTTGAGGAACCAAACAACAATTTCCCATCGGCTGACAAGTTGCATTTAAAAAATTGTATGGGATACTCTACTTATGTTTTATCAGCCACCGGATACAAAACCTATACAGCTGCAGTTATTAAAACAACCTATGTATCAAGATTAAAATAATTTCCTTCAAATTTTTACTTCAAGGACTACTTTTTGAAGAGTCCATTGTAAAATTCACAATAAGTCTATAATTACTATTTGCCCAATTTATCTGGGCTAATTTTAATTCTCAATACAACAAAGCCAATCATGCAATAATTAAACCATTTAGTTTCAATAAATCAAGGTCAATAATATGATTGTAGATGTAAATTTGTGAAAATCACTTTACTTTTAAGAAAACTCATCACATAAGTCCACAACATCAAGCCACCTCAAAATGACATGTCCAACTGCCATCAAACTACTGTACAAAGACATTAAAAATTAATGCAACACCAGCTTCTTATATACTTGTCAGTCTATCATATAGGATAACCAGCCATGTTCACTTTACCCAACAGGCTTTAGCTTGGAAATGAATATCACAACGCTCAAAAAACCACTCTTTTTTATTCATTTAACACTATAATAACATGGAAAGAGCTGCTCATATGTTCAATAACCGATATTGACCCTTCTTATACCGTTTGTCCTATTTTGATTGCCTTATTTTATACATCCCCGAAATGATCCAAACTACAAAGTGAAAGAACTTTGACCAACTTTTCTAAGCAACCAAACATAAGTTAGGGATTTAATTGTGTGTTTTGATCACATAAGGAAGATGTGAGTGTTCCTAGCAGAAGCATGTACAGGCAAAGAAACACTTATCAATTAGTTTTAACCAAAAGATTAAAATGGCTAAAAACATTCCTTATTACCCAAAAGTACAAAAACTATGGAACAGCAAATTCAACATTCAATAACAAAGTAAAGCCATCTTGACTAGTCTTCAAATGAAACAAGCAAAAGAAATTGTGGAACCAAACTACACTTGCCCACACCAAAACAATCAAAGTTTTCTTTATTTAGAAAAATTGTATATAAGACTCTAATTATTCTCTGTCAAAGCAACCACATACACGGATGAATAGGCCTCAATTGCTTAAACAACCTATGAATCCGGATAAATGTATAACTTTGAGAACTACTTTTTGAGGAATCATTGTAAAATTCACAATAATGTCTGCAATTACAATTTGCCAAAAATAAAGATATATAAAATATAACCCAACTTTGTCCAGGGCTACAATTTTATTCTCTCAAAAAAACAAAGCCAAATATCATGCAATAATTAACTCAATGACATATTTTTCCTCCTAAAATCAAATAAAATATATAAGAATGAATATGTAGAAGAGCATGCACATCTATCTTTTATAATTTCTCTAATTTAGCTCTTAAAAAGTTTTTTTTTTTTTTTTTTTTTTCTTTTCAAATTTACAGATCCACTTCGACAATCCAATCTACATCTCACTCTCTATTCTACAATTCATTCTATTAAAATATTATTTATTTTTTTGATATGTAATTCTATTAAAATATTATAACAAACCCATATAGACTTTTCTCCAAAAAATACCGGATCAGATCCAAAATATTCTAAAAACGCCCATTGAGACCAAAATGAGCTGAAAATCATATGGTACAACTTAGAGCTGAGAAAAAGAAAGCATTTTTTTCTTCACAAAAATGAAATAAATTTCACATACAACACAGATTACCAAGATCAAGACCATGACTAAATATCGATGACAAATAAACCCAAAAAGTCAGAAGGCAGAAATTAAAGATGTATACACACACGCAAACTACACCATATATATTAAAATCAACCAAGTTCCAATAGAACAATCAGATCTGCATAAATCATAAGTATATATGTATCAACCTGGTTCCCGAAGACAGAAAGATAGATAAACGACCAAGAACTCAAGAAGCGAATCTCTACGTTTTCTAAGCTTTATTACATGTACAGAGATAGGTTTTCTCGAAATCGGTGAGTTCAGATGTTCACGTCCTCATTCACAATTACATCGTTTTGCCCATTGGTAGCATCGGCTTGAAGATCGTGAGGTGGGATATCATTTGGCGGCCATAGTTAATATCGCAAGTGGGACATCGTTCCGGTGGTCATTGGCAACAACAACAGGTTGTCTTTCGGTCAAAATGGACCAAATCCTTCGCATATACGTATCAACCGTAGGAGTAGAACAACAAGGCTGCCACGGGACCCAACTACTTTACCAATGAGTTTTAGGACCAGCACAACAACTGAAATCAAACAAAATGGAATTGTTAGAATATGATAAAATTGTGAGCTTCAATAATGGGTTATGGGGAGAAAGAAGTTGAAATACTTTCTCACCCTTCATGTGTTATTGAGATTATTTGGTGAAGATCGTGTATTATCCGTAGGAGTAGAACAACAATGCCAACAAGGGTCCCAACTGCTTCAAAGATAAGTTCTGGGACCAACTCAAATCTGAAACAAAAACAGATTGTTAGAAACTCTCTCACCCATCATAATTCACGTGCCATTGAGAGGATCTAACTCTCTTTTTCAAAATTATTCTTGATGTGTTCTAAAAAGAGTTATTTACAAACAAATTCCAAAAAACAAAGGTTAAAAAATAAATAAACATATATTATGTGAAATTCGTTATGTAACTAAATAAATTCTGCATTAAAAGAATATTTTTTTTTTTTTTTTAAAGAAAAACGTGTAAAATTCGTTTTACTATGTTTTATGTCTTTATGAGTAAGAGGTAATTACCAAATACCCAACAATCGGATGATTTAGTTGATCAATATATATTAAATTGAATAATGAAACTTTCATAATATTGATGTGAATGAGAATTTTTTATTCCACCCCTAATATTTCATTTTTACACTGGTATGCATTTTCCTAGATAGGAAAAAAGTCAGTATATCATGTGCATTTTTCCCCATTGATCTACACAAGAAGAAGTTTGATGCATCTATTCTAACACTTATATAGGTATATGTACACATAATTACACACTAGCTATGATTTTTAAGCAAATAATTTTTTATGTTTTTATGTTTTTATAAAATAAAAATGAGGGGTATTCGAATCCAATATTTGTCATGGAAGAGATTAGACACTACCACTAAACTACAAGATCAATGACAAGCAAATTATAATTTAGTACACAATACTGAGTATTTAGACTGTCAAATGAACCCAAAAAAAAGGAAGAGCTCAAACCACCAAAGTTCCAACGGTGGAGGTTTTAACCATCAATCCCACCTCCGGGCTTCACCCGACCTCAACACGACCAAGAGCTCCTCCGATCATCATATCTCTCTCCGATCTAACAATCTTGTGCTCCTCCGTGACAAACAACAACCACCACGAGATCCGTGCTCCTCCATGACAAGCAACAATCACCACATGATGAGAGTGAGGATGAGGGTGGGTCGGTGAGTGAATGAGAGTGAGGGTGAGGGTGACTCGGGTGAGACCATAAGGGGCGGATGAGAGTGAGGGTGAGGTGAGAGAGGCGGTTGAGTTGAGAGAAAATCAGAGTGAATTTGTGGCAAATTCACTTCAAGCCCAACAACAATGGGCACAAGACTCACGATCCAAATAAACTTGGTCCCTTTACCCTTTTCTTTCTTTCTCTTCTTTCACTTTTTTATTTATTTATTATTATTATTTTTTTTATATCTTCCAATGTCATGGGATGTCCCCCCACCCCTCCGGGACTTTTTAATTAATAAGAATGTATTCAATCAAACAGAGAATGACAAGAAGTTTATACAATATAGAACAAGCTAAATTTCTGAAAGAACCTCACAACTTTATCCTCTTATAACCCGTAATAATGATGTCATACACTAATAAATATTTTTATTTGAGGCTTTATATCTATGAGAACAATTTCTGCCTTGCTAGAGAGATTATAATAATAATGCTAATCGTTCCAATGGTACACAATAGTAAGGTATCCAATAAAAATGGATGTTGGAAGTTGGAAGAGTAACACAATTGTTAATTAACTCTCATATTTATAAGAAGAAAGAGTAATACTACTATTTAGAGTAAGTAGCACTCCATTTAAGCTATTCTAATTTAAGCATCTTGACGCATGTTGCTAATGTTCATGTAATAAAAAGAGTAATGTTGAGGATATAATATTTTTCAACTGGTAATTGTTGACGTAATTGGTTATGATTAGAATAATATTATTTTCAATAAACTTTATTACTAATACCACTTTTGTTATACTCCAATACTACTTTTGTTATACAATAAGCCATATTAAGAGTTGTGAAATAAATCATGAAAAATGTTGTCCTTAGATTTATTGTGTGAGTGATGCTAAGGTTACAATGAATTTTATTATATAATATTTACAAATTAATGTGTTATTAATCACAACAACAAAATATATGCTTTTGTTTGAAAAAAAAAATATTTTCCTTTACTATGGTTTTTATTTTTATGATCATATTGGCAATTAATTGATTGGAATAGTGTTTGATTATTTTTTGGGGGAAAAAAATTATTTATACTTTTAATTGAGTTAAATGGTCCAAAATTAAATTTACTAGTTGGGTTAAAATTTTGGTCAACCCATTAAATCTAGACGTCTTCAACTCTTATCCACCAAAGACGTTAATTTTTTGGACCAATTATCTACATGTGTTGGGGTCAACCAAATGGTTTGGAGTATTTGGACTTGAAGCTTATGCTATACCCAAATCTAGTTTTTGAAAAGTACTCTATTGTACCACATAGAAAATAGGACAATGAAAAGATAGCTCAAATGGACAAGACAAACTTATTTAAAAAAGATAATCCTTATTTGGTTTGTCAGGGAAACCAAAATATGGAAACTCAATTCCAAATCATACAAAAGAGCAATTAGATATGCATCAATCATAATCTCTGACTAGCAATCAGGAAAACAACTGAGAACCATTTCCCAAAAGAGAGGATGAAAAAAAGTGACTTATCCAGGTTGATTTGGGCTTCTATAAAAATATATCCAAATCCAAATCTTTTTGTTTACGAGCCCAAAATGGAAGATTTGGTTATGGAGGCCCAAAACATTTTCCCAAACCGGCCAGCAGAAAGAAAAAGGCCCAGATCCACACTATTTTTTTATTTTTTATTTTTGATAAAACCAGATCCACTCCATTATTCATAAACTTTAACTAGTATAAGAGGAAAAAGAAAAACAGAGCATGACTTGCGCGAAAACAATCAGAAAACCAGTTCAAATTTTCACAACCACAGGAAAATTCAAACTTCCCAAACTGGCCAGCAGAAAGAGAAAGGCCTGGATCCACACTATTATTCATAAACCTCAGCAAGTTTGGAGAAAAAAGAAAAACAGGGCATGACTTGCACGAACACAATCGCAAAAACAAACGGTTCAAATTTTCCTAAGCCCTCAACAAGTATTGGACTAAAACCACTTTATTCATAGAACATTACAAACCACAATAGATCCACACAATATAGATTCTGCAAAATGCAAAAAAAGAAAATGCAAACCTCATACCACGGACGGACAATTCGAGCTACGCAATTCAAACAAACCAATAAAAACAGAGCATGAAGCAAAGCACACTTTGTTTCAACTTTCAACTTATTTATATTGGAAGCTCCAAGTTATGTAAAATTAAAACACACATAGTAGGTATCAACATAACAGTGTTGTTAGTTAAAAACCTGGGAAAAGCGAGAAGGAGTGTGATTATGAGAACGAACAGTCCAAGAACTATTTGAGCAGCTAGTATAACCTCTGGATTTAGCTCGTTCGCTGTAGTAACCAAGAGAAAATTAATTGTATGAAATGCTGAAACCAACAAAAGTAAAAATTGTTAAAAAGATATATTCATTCTCACCCAGTAGAGAAGGCTGCATTTTGGCCGGAACTTTTTCATGAGTCCCTAATGAGAAAATAAGGAAATAAGGACTCAAAGGATGAAATAAGAGGATGAATTTTGACCAACTCGTGGGGACGGACTCAAAGGATGATGGGGACGGACTCAGACGTCATGAAATAAGAGGATGATGGGGACGGACTCAAAGGATGATGGGGACGGACTCTTAGACTACATGTCGTAGTCTGAGTTGGAAAGAGAAATAGGTAAAAGAAATTTCCATCCCAGATTTAATAGTTGGTCCGATGAATTTTGACCAACTCGTTCCAAGCAACAAGCAAAGTAGTCATTTTATTTTGATTTTATTTTGCTGATAAGGGACGCTCGCATTATCGGTCGATTAAGTGATTAACCGTTAATGTTCGTGAACTACCAAATAAATACGTTAATGTTACAAACACTCACAACCATATATTAATCATTCATCTTTATTATTTCTATCCTATGTGGGATTTTATTATTTAATTAACTAGGTAATTTACAGTAATAATTCTGAATCATTTAGCTTACTTCTAGTTTATCTCCCTCAACAACAAAAGAAAACGCAAATAATTATAATTGGTTTACCTCTCAAAATTATTCTTAATTTGTTTTTAAGAGACTTATGTTCAACATATTCTAAGAATTCACAATAAATTTTTATATATATATATATATATATATATATATATATATATAAGTATTAATTAAGTATACAACTCAATTAATACTACATTAAAGTTCTAACTTTTATCATTTTCTCTAAAAAAATACGTAAAGTTTGTTTGACTATAGGAACAAAAAGATGTCTATAATGCATTATTAATAGTTAGAAGATTTAATTCATCAACTGTACAATTTTATGGCCGTAAATTCACCTCCACCTCCACCTATATTGGTCTTGCGCCATGCTTATAGGAAATCTATTGACAAAATACAATAACATATAATTAGACCTAATAAATTTACCCAACACGGTTTTTACTTATTAGAAATTTGAATTTTCTAAAGGACAAAGTTTAGTTATAGTCAATGGTTATAACTCTCACTCGAAATTTCTTAATTAGATGTGAATTTCTACAAATTCATTATTACATTTTCTTCTTATATCCTTCATGCTTGCAAAGTTTCTAGAAGATCAAAGATCAATGATTATGCTATCATTCAAATATTTAAAATTTTAGTTTTTGTAATATAAAATTATGCATAAAAAATAAGCTTATGGATCAAATAATAAATAACATCTAATTAACACAAAATTTGACATGTGTATTAAGAATAAAAAAACATGCAATTCAATGATTAAATTTTCCAAATATGTAATCATGTTAATTTTTTTTAGTGAGAATTGTAGCCAATGACTACAATTATGTTTACAGCCAAATTTTGTCATTTTCTAAAATAGGATATAGAACATCCAATCTTAAAACTTTTGGCTTTGTCTTCTCAAAGAGAACTAGACCATGATTTTGGTGTTTTAGGTGTGACACATAGAAATGAGAGGAGAAGCCTTGTAAGTTGCGAGGATGATACATGCCAAATGACGAAATTGCCTGTAACACTTGCAACATATGCTTCTTTTTTCTTTCTTTTTTAACAAATTGCAACATATGCTTAGTGATAAGTGATAACCAAACATTAGTTAGAGAAACAATTAAAAATAATCTTAAATTTAAAACAGAAAAGGATTTGGGTCGACTTTGACAACTGTCCCAAACAAACAAGGACGAAGACCATACAAATATATGTCTTGTAACAACTAAAAGTATTTGCAAAAATAGGTAAAACTTTATTTTAATGGGATGATTCACTTTAATTTCATGTTAAAACTTTAGTTGCTTATCTTTATAATCTCCTATTTTAATAGACACTTAATTTACATTACAATTGCTTCTTCTTTTTTCCTTATAGTTCTATTTAATTTAGCACTTTTCTTTTTGGCTGAAACGAAATTCTTTCATTGAATGAAAATCACATCAGATAGTAAAATTATATCTAGAATTAATGAACAACCCAAACTAGAACCAAGTAGAATAAGAAGATTGCAACCTAGCAGGCTAGCACTAACTATATGAGATGGTGAAATCGGCACTCTATTATGTTGTTTTATTATCACATGGGGGAAATTGTAATGAAAATATTAATAAGTGCTACCAAGATGCAAGGTTATGTATATTTTATGTCTTACAGGGGTGATGGAAATTTCATGTGTCATACCAAAATGCAAGATGATGCAAATGTTGTCTTACTAGGGGTGATGGAAATTTGTTGTGCAACTAAGGAAGGTGATGGAAATTTTATGTGCAAGGTGATTGAGACTACTAAGAAGGTGGTCTTTGAGGTCCCACCGAGTGGATGGTTAAAGAAATTTTAAATGAAATTAGTGCGGATCCTCAAGCAGTACTATTTAGTGTGTTTGCGTAGCAAACGCAACAGACATTTTGCGTTATTTTCTGGGTTCCACGCATTGTTTATGGACTTGTAAGTACGAAAAATGCAGCAAAAAACAATAAAACTGGGTCACACAGACACTATTCATAGTTTAAAAATTATTTTATTACAATGTTTTCAGTAATAAATTTTTAATTTTCAGCAATAAATAGTTTGGGGGCCAAACTGTCTAGAAGGTAATATTAAAACTATATGAATATCAACCAATCCGAAGATGGTTAAATAAGGTTATAATGGGAATGGTATAAAAAGAAGAAATAAAGATTGTATGTGATAGTCCAAAATACGTCCGAGGAGATAATTCATCTCAAAACGGGATCCGAGATTGGTAAGAATGTCTTATCATCCTAGGCATCCTTCAAGGTTGCATCACAACTAAGAGTTGGGTATTGGATAAGCGATGAGCAAAGGGTGGTAACAAATATCTTTAAAAGCTACTACCTCCACATTAAATGTCTCTCAACCAACTCTCTGGCCGCATTAATGTGAAGGTGATACCTGAACAGTGATCAAGTAGCCTTATAGCTACTAGTAGATGATTACGGGAGGTGTTGGATAGGATAAGAAGGAGTTCCTAGAATCCAACCTACACGTGTATGGTAGGGATGATACCAAGATTGTAGTATATAACATAGGAAGGTGGCCTAAAGAAAGGGATCAGAAAAAATCATGAAATCCTGATATAAAAAAAATATATTGCGAACCCATGTAACTGTGTTCTTCAACAAGATATTATAATATAAGCTCCTCAAGCCGTGTCGATAACAGATTTTCTTATTTTACTTGTGTTCAACAACCTTAATTCAACAGCTTTTATTGTCTATCTTTTGGAGTAGAACTAGTTCCTTCACACACGCTCTATAAATTCATTGTTTGGGCTTGTTGGGTTTAAACCCAATCCTACACTGGGTCCAATCCAAATTCAGCCTTTACAATTGGCATCGTCTGTGGGGAGAGCTTGATCTGTTCTAAAAGAGATTTGGGTACAATGTTCACGATGGAAGAAGTAGGCCCATATTAGGCAATGACAGGACCACACAAGGTGGATGCTAATCTACACCAAGCAAAGTCAAGAGGTTCTCAACATAGCAATCCACGTAGAAGCCTCGAACGGAGAGGAGACCGTGAGGGAAGTATGCACCCAACTCGTACTAGTAAAAGCCAGTCCCGAGGGAAAAGCTGTGTTTCCCATGCAAAGGATGATAGGGACATGCAATGCGAAATCGATGAATTGAAGAGGGAATTGCGCCACGCACGGCGAAGACATTCGTCGCCTAACTCCGAGCTGTCCTTTGAAGAGACAGATGGTGCTAGTTATAGACGGAGATCGAACTCCGCCTAGCGAGACTTTCTCCTACGACGAGGAGTATCACCATAGACGTAGATATAAGAGCCCGCCTCGTAGAGGCCTAGGGAACGATGCCATGAACAAGGCGTTGAGTCAGGTTTCTAAGTCACCCTTCACGCGAAATATAGAAGGTGCGAGTCTTTCTCGGTGATTCCACCAGCCTACATTCACCATTTCAATCACAACACCCAGGCCCAAAGAAATAACACAAGGGGCCATAGAAAGTGAAGTTAAAAAGATTGAGCCTATCACAAAAAAAAGTGGTAAGCCCAAAAGATTTTAAGCCCAAAAGCCATAAAGGGACAAGCCTTAAAGCCTATGAGAAAAGAGGGAAGAAAGAGAAAAAAGGCCCGGTTTGTCAAGATCAGAAGATTGAAGAAAGTCCAGTGTAAAGAGCTGAGTCAGGATCCCGAAAGCTGCCAAAGGCTCGGGATCCCCGAGACATGTAGCACAGCTAAGATAGGATTAAGACAGCTCAAAGGAAACGCCAAAAGAAACACAAGAAATGAAGGACAGATATGTCCTTCTCGTGCACCGAGATGCAGCAAGAAAAGCAGAAAGCCTAGAGTAACCACTCACGATGCAAGGGAATGGTACCTTGGGGAACCAGAATGAGAAGCTATAAAAAAGGAAGTGGCACGAAAGACCTTCGACCCAGTAGAGATGAATTCCGCTCACTTGGGAAAAATGACAAAGAGGAAAGACAGCCAAAAGTTGAATCAAAAAGGGGTAAGAGGTTTTGAGGAACGTGAAATTAAGAACAAGCACACTCTAGAATGAAAAGTCATAGGCTCTCAAAGAAACAGCATCAAAAGGAGGAAATTATGAGAAATAAGGAAATGCTCAACCTTCTAAGTGATGGGCACAAAACGGGCTCTAGTACCCAGGGAGCAAAGGAGGGGAATCAATAGTTTCTTGGGACCCTAAAATGACACTATAAAAAAGGGGGAAGGTAGCTAGCGAAAGAAAAGGAATTTTTTGGGCGAGCAATAGAAAATCTTGATAAAAAATCATTAAGAAAACTCTGTCAAATTCAAGGGAAAATAGTGAAATATCTCCCGGTATCCCGAGAAATGTACCACTATAGCACATACTTGGATTCAAAAGGATTCAAATTTTGCAAGTCTTAGAGGCTTAGATAGCCATCTAAGTATGTAATTTTTAAGCTTATTTGAACCTTGTATCACGTCTTAGTGAGCGCATTGTAACCATAACTAAGGAAAACTAATAAAGTATTTCTTATTAATCCAAAGATCCCTAACAATTGTTTTATGTATTTCCTGATTACTTTGCACTCCTTTATTGTTTTCATTGTTATTTAATACAAATATTCTTGTTTTGCTAGTTTATGTGTATTGTAGGAAGCTTGCCCTGTGCGCCACTTGGTTCTTAAACAGCCCCTTTAGCTACGGTGAAATAAGCCCAGTCTACCAAACTACAACTATTTGGCCTTAATCCTTGGGCCAAGTATTTCAAGAAAAAGGCACTCTCACATTTTGGCGACTTCACTGGGGACTGGGTAAAGAAGAGGGAAGAAGCAATCCCTTCGCAGAGCATGCCTCCAAGACCAAGGAATAGCAAAGGTACTAATATGCCACTCGCAGCCTCCGAGCCCGCAGGAGAAAATGAAGTAGCCTTCAGGTAGAGGGGCGAGGTGCCCCTGATGGAGTAGGAGGTCGTGTCAGAACAAAGGCACGCAAGGCAAGAACCAGACCCCATGGCTCGAATGACAGCGATGTTGAAGGATATGCAGCAAGAAGTTCGCCTTCTCAAGGAAGGCAAGACACAAGAAATCAGAGACAATGTTCCCCCTGTGGGCAACCAAGACAGAACCTAACCAGAAGGAGGGTCAACAGTGGGAAGGGGAGCCAACCTCTAGTACCTAACATTGGCGGATGTCGGTGCCCTCTTGGAGCAAGAAAGGGAAAAACTTTCTGGGATCCCCATGCAATTCTCTTGAGATCCCCTATTTCCACCAGAACTCCTTAGCAAGCCATATCCCAAAAAGTATGAACCCCCAAAGTTCCATCCTTTCGATGGAAGAAATGGAAGTACCGTGGAGTATGTGAGTAGGTTTATTCACACTATGGGCCCCTACGCAGGAGATCGAGAATTGTGTTTAAGAGAATTTGTTAAATCCTTAGTAGATAGATCATGTACTTGATACATCACGCTGAGACCTAGGTCCATTAAAACCTGGGATGAAATGATGGAGAGATTCTATGCAAAGTATTACCCCGGTGAGGACAAGATCACTTTCCAAAGCCTTCGGATGGTAAGGCGGAGGCCTAGGGAGGATCCCGTTCAGTTCATTAAGAATTTTGAAGATGTGTCTCTAGATTGTTATGAGGACCATGAAGAAAAAGAACTCATAGAAACCTGCATATCCAACATGCTTTTTTTCTGACACAGACTCAATCTCGAAAATCTATGCATCACACGGTTTTTGACCTATTATAGAGAACTAGAAGGACAGTATAAACTATGAGTACAAAAAGGATGCTAGTATCCCAAGCCATGACAGCATCAATGGGAGAGAAAAGGAAGAGGCCTGACGGGAAGGTGTTCGAAGAACCACTAGTGATCCCATGTAGCGTAGAGGAGTTAAACCATGTCCTGGACAAATGGATCGAGGATGGAGTTGTTAGGCCATTTACCGTGTCCGGGCCACCAACCGAGGAAGAAAGGAAGAACCCCTTGTTTTACAGGATCCATAATTATGTCAAGCATTCCATCAAGGATTACTGGACCCTCCGTAGGATCTTTCACAAAAAACTAAGAAAATGAATCCTAAAGCTCACTCAAAAGAAGTCAGAAGTGCAAAGGAACCCCCTGCCCAACCACAAAGGGAAGGGGGTGGTGGCTGTAGTGATCCGGGGAACCCCAGAGAAGTAGAAGAATCTGAAAGATCCTTCCATCCGAGCACTGATCAAGACCCTCCAGAAGAATCCCAAGTTCAGGTCACTATTCAACCAGCTGGGATTTGGACCAAAAGTAAGAAGGGTGGCCACAAAGTCTCTCATGAATATAGCAGCAGATTTGGGAATGGAATGTTTCACAGCAAAATCACATGCTAATCGAGCTTTCTTAGAGACAACTAATGCAATAACCTTCATTGATGAGGATATGGAGGATGAGCATCCGGACCACCGTAGACCCCTTTATCTAAAGGCCACCATAAATGGTGTCCAAATCAGAAGAGCATTGGTGGACACAGGGGCATCACTCAACCTCATAGCCTCGAGTACCCTGGAAGCCGTGGGCCTAGTTGGCAAGAGGATCCTGGGAGTTCCAATGGAAATAATAGGATTTGGAGGATCAGTAGAATCAACTGAAAGGTATGTATAGCTGGCCTTAAAAGTAGGACCAATAGTGGCCCCGACAAGGTTTCATGTAATTAATTCAGAGTTGTCCTACCATGTCTTGTTGGGACGCCCATGGCTCCATAAACACCGCCTTATTCCATCCACGTACCATCAATGTGTTAAAGGGAGATTGAACGGAAGGCCCGTGAGAATCCCCGCCAACCATAACCCTTTCAGCCAAAGAGAAGTGAACTTCGTAGAAACAATGTTTTATGACGAGTTAGAACCAGATGATGAGAACCCCACGCCGGGACCCCGGGAGCACCTATCCTGGAAGAAGAAGAAGGAGGAGGGGGTGCCCGTGACCTGAGAAACCTTTTGGAAAAGAAAAGGCAAAAGAGGGAGCTCAACTCCTCAAGGTCTTGGGAGTGCGTGGTTGTGCGAGAACCCAGGGGAAGGTTGATTTATCGCTTATGAAGGAGCACGGGGCCTGAATGCATCACGCAGAAAGATCTCGGACCTCTAGATTACATGATAGCCCAAGGGGAGATCCTAGAAGAACCAGTTAAGGAGGCCCATATTCAGCCTAAGGAGGAATTAAGAGAAATAAACTTAGGAGCCGAGCTGAGATCCCGTAAGCTTTTTTTTTATTAGTAGTCGGTGACGACATAAGAAAGGGAGCAATTAGTGGCCTTACTCTAGAAATACAGGGATGTGTTCGCATGGACCTATGATGAAATGTCTGGTCTAGACCCAGGATTGGTGGTTCATTCTCTCAACATGGACCCAGGAGTCAAACCAGTAGTCTAACCAGCTAAGGTCTTTCACACCGAGGTAGAAACTCAGATAATTCAAGAAGTCAAGAAGCTGCTGACAACTGGTTTTATCAAACCTATCCAGCACCCCAAGTGGCTTTCTAACATAGTACCTGTGAAAAAGAAGAATGGCCAAATCCGTTGATGTGTGGACTTTTGCAATCTGAACAAGACATGCCCAAAAAATGAGTTCCCTCTGCCCAATATCGACCTCCTTGTAGACTCAGCTGCAGGAAGCTCTATGTTCTCATTTATGGATGGGTATAATGGGTACAATTAAATTCGCATGGCTGCTAAGGATGCAGAGAAAACGGCATTCAGGACTCCAATCGAGAATTTTTATTACACTGTGATGCACTTTAGCCTCAAAAATGCGGGGGCCACATACCAGCGAACCATGACAACTATCTTCCGTGACATGATGCATGAGGAGATGGAAGACTACATGGATGATATTATGGTCAAATCGAAAACTAGGACAGGACACCTTCAGGTACTTAAACAAGTTTTCGAAAGGTGCAGGAAGTACAAACTACGCATGAACCCCATGAAATGTGCCTTGGGTGTCTCTTTGGAAAGTTCCTTGGGTTTCTAGTACATCACGGAGGCATAAGTGTAGATCCAGCCAAAGCCACAGCCATTGCCATAATGAAAAGACCGACAATGGTAAGGGAGCTCAAAAGCTTCCTAGGGAGGGTCTCCTATATTAGGAGATTTGTGCTAGGGTGGCTTGATCACAACTAGTTTATCCAAACTATTGAAAAAGGGAACCGAGTTCACTTGGGGAACGAAGCAACAGGAGGCCTTCCAAAGGATTCAGCAAATCATGAATCATTTGCCCCCTCTCCAAGCACCCGATGCGTGGGTGACCCCTGTTGCTGTACTTAGCATCAAATTCCCAAGTAATAGAAGCCCTCACTGCACAGAAGATGATGACGAGAATGAGCAACCTATTTACTATGTAAGCAGAACATTCAAAGACGCCGAGACCAGGTACCCCAGGATAGAGAGAGCCCGCCTAGTGATTATCTACGCGTCCCCGGAGGTGAAAGGTATTTCTCAGCTCACTAGATCCTTTTGGTGGCTAAGTCTCACCCCATAAAAGCACTCCTACATTAGCCCCTTCTAACATGAAGGATAGCACAATGACTGGTCCTACTCTCTCAATATGACATAGGCCTTAGGACCCTCAAGTTTGTCAAAAACCAAGCCATAACAGATCTACTAGCATAGTTCCCGGGAAAGAAAGAAAGCTCACCGAGTGAAGAGATCCTGGGTGAGGTGGCAATGGCAGAGATCTCAAGAAAGAAATGGACAATGAGGTTCGATGGGTCAGCTACAACGACCTTAAATGGAGTAGGAATCGTACTAAGTTGTGAGGATGGGGATACCATACCATTATTTTTCAAGCTTGGGTTCTCCTATTCTAATAATGCAGGTGAATATGAGGCATATTTGATTGGGTTAACTATAGTACTTAGTATAGGAGTAAAGCATATGAGAGTATTGGGGGACTCCAATCTTGTAGTTTCCTAGGTGAAAGGTGACTTTGCACTAAGAGAACAAAGTTTAGCAACCTACAGGACTCGGGCGCAAAGGCTGGAGCAGAAATTCTAGACTTTTAGTGTAGAGTACACTCAAAGGAGTGAGAACAAGTTTGCCGATGTGCTCGCCACACTGGGATCCCAAGTACCATTCAAAGGAAGGGACACACTGGTAAGGATAGGAAAGCAAGAACATTCTATCATAAGGATTCTCCAAAAGATGTATCCCGGAAAGTCCAAGCAGTGGAATTAGAGGAGCGAAGTCAAAGAAAAAATGAAAGAGGCAGGACCCGGAAGGAGTATCAGAGAGCCGAGGGATTACACTTTGATAGAAGGGGAACTATACAGGAGGCTGCTTGGAGGGATCCTATCCAGGTGTATCAACGAGAAGGAAGGAAAATTGAGATTAGAAGAGTTACATACCCACGCCTGCGGGATCGGAGAAAAGATCGATCTATATAGAAGAATGTAACACATGAGATACTACTAGCCAAATATGAACAAAGAGGCAGCAACTATATAGGAAAAATGTCAAGAATGTCAACTCTCAATAGACCAGGAAGAAAGCTACGTTGTATTTGTTACAAAAGATTGGAGAACTCCCTTCATGGAATACTTCGCTCAAGGGATCCTACCAACCGACAAGACGCTAGCCCACCAACTTAAGAAACTTGCGGATAGGTACTTCTTGCGTAACGGGATTCTATTCAAAAGGGGATACAGTGGGGATCCCTTGAGATGCTTGGGGCCAAGGGAAGCTAGGGAAGTAGTCAGGGAGGTCCATTCCAGTGATTGTGGAAGTCACCCAGGAAAAAGAAGGCTCTATAAATAGTTACTCTTTGTAGGGGTACTACTTGGCCAACAATGAAAAGGGACTCCAAGGACCTAGTCAAAACCCGCCACGCTTGTCAAGTCCTTGGAGATGCAATCCATACTCACCCAAATGTGTTGCAGGATATGACAACACCATGGCCTTTCCACCCTTGGGGGCTTGATCTCATAGGGCCTATAAAACCCCTCATCCAATGGTTACATAAAGATCTTAGCAGCCACGGAGTACTTTACAAAATGGGTAGAGGCCATCCCTTTGAAAAAGACCATTGGAGTAGTCGTAGCAAACTTCATTCAAGAACATATCATTACAAGGTTCGGGATCCCCAGGAGTTTGATCAATGACAACGAGACTTCGTTCATAAACAAAGACATGAAGGGGTTGACTGAGGCATATTACATTAAGCATGGAAGGTCTACGCTATACTACCCACAAGGAAATGGCTAGGCTGAGGCCATTAATAGGGTGATGTTGAAGATCTTTAAAAAGATGAAGCATGAATATGGGGGGAAATGGAGTGACCACTTGGCAGATGTACTTTGGACATACAGGAGCTCAGTAAAGACAACCACGGGATTCTCACCGTTCTCCTAATCTATGGAACTGAAGCTATCAGTCCTTTGGAATTAGTTGTTCCTACACCAAGAGTAGTACTTGAAGAAAGTCGGGAGGACACCGAGGACACAAATAATGGCAGATCTGGAAGGGGTAGAGGAAGAAAGAGAACTAGTCAAAAGGAGAAGCCGGAGGTACTAGCAAAGAATGACTAAAGCATATGCACAAGCAGTACGTCCAAGGGCTTTCACCGAAGGGCGCTAGTGCGAGGATAGCAGAGCACGTAAGGAAAAACCTCTCAGGACCCTCCAAATTCGCCCTAAAATGGGAAGGACCCTACATCATTAGAAAAGCCCATGATAGTGGGTATTACTACCTTACAAAGGAAGATGGAACAGTCCTGATAGAACCCATAAATGGAAAGTGGTGAAAAAAGATTATGCATAAGAAGGAAGGGGTTTCAATACACCAGGATCCTTTTGCCAACTCTCCAACCTGCTAAGTGTTTTTCATCATTTCTTTGCTTTTGTTATGAATTCTTGTTTAAGTGATTTTGTTCGGGAACCCATGATAGAAGGACACTCTGTGATCCTTACTATTTTTGATGACTTTTTCTATGTTCCTTAAATGGTAATCGTGTTTTAATTCAATGAAATCTCTTTTTCCCCTTCAGCTATTAAGTTCTAAATATTGCAAAGTCCAAGTCTGGACAGAATTGAGGAGGATATCCGGGCCAAGGCAAAAGAAAAAAAAATCTTTTAACACATGACCTAGGACCCATCTCACAATCGGTTTCAAATGCATGGTCTAGGATCACGGGCAAAAGTAAGTGCTCGGGATACCTAGCCCAAAGACCGACAAAAAGGGGACTTGTCAAGTTCATGAACCGGGGAAAAAAAAAAAAAAAAAAAAAATAGAGAAAGAGAGCGCCCAATGTACCCGATTCAAGACTTACGCAACAAAACAACCACCAGTGGTACACGATCCAGGACTTACAGTAAAATTTGTAGGAACCATGGCCCAAGACTCAATAAAAAAAAAAAAGCAATGTACAAAAGGGAAACAAACAAATCCACATGCCATTAAGAAAATTAGAAGCAGTCTTGAAACACAAACGCTTAGAAGCAGTCTTAAAACACAATTACAGATCTATGCAAAAAAAAAAAAAAAAAAAAAAAAAAAACACCAGAAACAGTGTTCAAGCAGAAGAAAAAATAGAAACTTATACAACCCCAAATTGTTTATACACATCTAAACTAGCTAAAAAAAAAAAAAAAAAAAAAAGAGGGGAAAAGCTAGGGAATAAGGTCGGCCAACAAGGAGCTATCTGGGGAAATAGCAGGGACAGCTGAAGAAGAGAGAACCCTTTGCCTTTTAACCTTCTAAAAGGTCCACTCCCCTCCACTCCAAAAGCTTTTCTTCGGATAAGGAGTCTAGAGAACAATTTCTCAAGGAAATCAAGACAAAGACACACAAGTAGCTCCATCGGGATGTTTCCTAGAAAAACACCTCCCGAAACCTTTGGTAAAGTCTCCATGACTCTTGAACAACCCTTCTAGCAACGGTAGACCCTCCTGAGACACGGAAAAACGCAAGAAGCTGTCATAAGAAGACCCAAAGTAATGGAAGTGGCTAGCGGGGAGGAGGTGTTGAACTCGAGAAGATCAGAACGGGCCAAGAAGATGGGAAGCCTTAAATCAAGATCTCAAGCATCTACTCCCGGGGCCTCCCCCATCGTTGTATCCCCACCTGCAGGAGCTGGGGAACCTTGACCTTTTGGGTAGTTTGAAGATCAACAACCCGAACAGATCCCACAACCCCCTCGGGAACCACAAACTCAAAATCCCTAACACTTGTATCAACACTCGCAAAAAAAAAAGGAAACAGACTTAGTTAAAAAAAAAAGAGGCGGCAAAAAAAAAAATAATAATAAAAAGGGGGAGAGGGGAAACCAAGATCGGCCTCCTGGGGTGGAGCCTCCTCCTCTTACTCCTTTGGCTTCTTGAAAAACTTTGAGAAAAGACACATAGCAAGTTGAAGAAAAGGTGAGGAAACCTTAGTAAAATGGCTAAAAGAAGGTAAAGACACAGGGGGCTTCGCCATAGAAGAAGAAGACAAGGGCAAGGCATAAAAAGAAGGAAAGAAAAGGAACCACAGTAAGAATGATCTACACCCACCTTGAGAATCCTCCGATTCCAAAGAAGAGCGAGTGCTAGGAGCAGACCTCACATCGGCTTGTCCTAAAAAGAGAAAGGAAAGAAAGAACTCAAAAGGGGGGAGAGAGAAAGGGGACAAAAGAGAAATAGGGTTAAACAATATTATAAAGGAGAACAAGGCTCACCCATTTGTTTGGACGGAGACACGCCTCCCAAAGTTTCTATTCTTAACACCGTCTAAGGTAACACAGCTTTGATGGGACTGGGAGTCCGCTTGGGCTGAAGACCTTGGGACGCAGGAAGTTGGGAAGCCTCGGGATCCTGGGCAGCCTGGACACCCCGCATTGGCTGCCCGGCCTCCTTAGTCATGCCACCATTAGAGGGCTCCTTTTCCACACTTGGAAATGCAACAAAGAGGGCTGCAACCGTTTCCTCCTCCAAAGTCCTACCAGCCATGGGAGGAGGTACTTCCTCCTAAAAAAAAACAAACAAACAAGCAATAATAAGTGTAGATAACAAGGTGTCACAAACACACAGTACCAAAGAAGGGAATGAAAGCAAACAGAAAGAGGCATGAATGAGAAAAGGCCATACCACATCATCACTAGATGACTGACTTCTACCTTTCTTGGAGTCCGAAGTGCGTTTGGATTGTAAAGAAAATAACCACTCATCACCTGAAAAGGGGGAAGGGGCTGAATCAACAATGACAAACATAAAAGAGAGAAGGAAAGAGGTCTTGCCCTTCTCTCTCTCTCTACAGATCCTTTGATGGTTTTTTGTTTACTACGAGTACACCCAGAGGGACCTAAGGGGGACTAAGATACAAAATCAGAGGATCCCAAAGGACCATGGACTGAAGAAGTCACGGGAACTTGCAAGAAAGAAGACTCTACCTTAGTCTTCATCCGGGTCCTTGTAGCTAAAGGTTGCCTAACTTCTTTTCCCACGTAAATCACCAATTGCTTCCCGGGATTTCCTAGTCTTTTTTTTTTTTTTTTTTTTTTGCCTCGGGACCAGCCCTCTGTGCCCTCTGTACTTTCTTCAACTTGAGCTTCTTTTAATTTTTTCTGCTTAATCATTTTTTCCTTGCCTTTACCTACGAGAGTGGCAACACCTATCGCCTCTCTGACCCCTTTCTTAATGGGTACCCCGGATGAAGTACCAATGATAAGGTCGCATCGACCAAGTTTTTGGAAAATCCTGTGCATAAGTCTTGACCCCCCTGGAAGCATGCCATTCCGCAAACCCCTGTCTTGCTACTCATAGTGAGATACAATTCCCAAAGAAGGAGGGATAGGCTTTGTTGGATGTCGGAGCGAGAAGAAATGCTAAGATTAGGGGCTTCCCTAATCATGCTAGAACTAACATAGTCAACAAAATATTTTTGTACTCTCCTCCAATAGCCAACATAACCATTGGAGGCAAAAACTCCTCTTTGGGAATTGGGCACTACAAGCGAGGGCTCCTCCGTGACCCCGAGAGAGGAGAAGGCCCGGAGTCTCGTAAAAGGGTCCAAAGAAGGAAGAGATGGTACTATGTCTTTAAACACCGGGGATATCCCGATCAAAAAGCATTGCCGGAGTGCCCGGTGTCTTGAGTAATGAGTATATCCGAGGCCACTTGAAGAGGGCACGGGAAGCCAAGAAGGACAAGTACAAACTATGTAGGCTAAACTACCCTCATTACCACTGCGCAAATCAAAAGTGTTTCCTGTAGAAGTAAGAAAAGAAGAAAACACAGAATCACAAGCAAAACCAGGGCTGAACTCCCGGGGAGAACGCCAATGTAAATGTCTGCTCGATCAAACAACTCAACTAGGTTGAGACCGCCACCTTTCAGACTAATCCAGCAGAAGATGATAGGAAAAGTATCAGTTGAACTACCACAAAGACCTTTAATTATGTCGGGGATCCTCGGAATTTGTCTTTCACAAACTTCAAATTTCTACACTTAGCTAAAGTAGCTCAAGAACGGTCCCACATGAATATCTAAAGGATGGCACGGTGAAGAGATGAAGTGATTGCATAACAAGAGTCGCTTTCCGCTTCGTCTCCGTGAAACTGGTCCAATTGAGAATAGACATGGCCCAAGAACATTGGGACTAAAGGATAATGAGTGCCTTGGGCCAACTTAATTGCCAACGGGAAGAAAGTGGACTTGACCCGTGCACCGGGTACTCACTAAACAGGAACTTACTAAGCCGTAATGCCGGAAACCGGCTCACCCGACTTCCTTATCTTTCTCACGCGAAAGTCATAACCTATCTCCCCATCCTGGCTGGCTTCCCACCAGGAGAAGCGATGCGCCCACCAAAATGGCTGAATAACTTGTCTTCTACCTTGAGATCCTTTTCAAAAGGATTAATATCAAAAGGATTCTCATCCCCAAACACCGAGAGAAGGAAGTTGTTGATCACATCCTCCAGGATGATCATCACTCACTGTGAGAGAGAAGAAAAAAGTGTGAAGAGAAGGGCACCAACGGTGTACGGATGCCCGAGACCCTTAGTGTCTCTAAAACCCTCAAGATTCCCGGAAATCACCATTGCTTTTAGGACCCAAAGCATGCTCCAAGCGACTCACGAACTCCTCATCAGAGAGTTCCATATCCACCCAGATGGGCCAACCTTGGATCTTCCCAAGAACGAAATCAAAGAAGATAGGAACCGCCTCTCGAAGTCCTTGCCTGATCCGGAGATCAAAAATCTCTCTAGGGCCTGGGACCTTAGCGGAACTAGCAAAACCTACCTAATCGGAGAATACCCGGGCGTGAGGGGATAGAGGGGCCTCACCATAGGACACCTGAGGGAAGAATAGACTAGGGGTGTACCTGGGGTCCCGTAGGGGAAAGGTTGGGCGCTCGGTGACCTCATGAGACTCGCCCTGAGTAGAACCAGAGGAGCCTTCACCCTTAGAGGGGCTGGGAGTACGCTCTCTTCTTTTTCGAGAAGAAGAAGAAGCCATCAAAACAATGGGTATGTTGGGAAGTAAGGAGAATTGGAAGAATGGAAAAAGAAAATGGAGTAGCAGATTAATTGAAAGAGAGAAAAGAAACCGGAGAGTGGAAGATTCAGGGAAGCAACGAGATAATATGAAGCGCCTGCAATAAAGACACAAAGAGCAGTTGGAGAAGACAATGTATGGAAAGATGCGCCGATTGCCAAAAAATTTAATTTTAAGGGAAAGATTTATTAGCGATTATTAATGGAAGTTACGGGAAACGTAAAAAGTGGGTGGAGGAAGTTTTTACTCCAAAACTCAACTACCACGTCTCGTGCAAAGGGGGGGAAATTACAAAATAAGGAAACACAACATGCAGAAAAGACCAGGATACCCAAAAGCAACGGGAAGGCCAGGATCCTGAAGAAGGAAAAAGGGAACCCAGGGATAATTGAAATAGTGAAGAAGGAAATCCTACGGAAACTAAAACCCTGAATTACTCACGCGTGGGCTTCAGGCAACCCACGGGCTCGGAGGGCTAAATGTTGAGGTCTAAAAAATCACAACAACCAGGCCCAAAGAAATAACGCAAGGGGCCATAGAAAGTGAATTTAAAAGATTAAGCCTATCACAAAAAAGGTGGTAAGCCTAAAAGACTTGAAGCCCAAAAGTCATAAAGGGACAAGCCTTAAAGCCTATGAGAAAAGAGGGAAGAAAGAGAAAAAAAAGCCCGGTCTGTCAAGATCAGAAGATTGAAGAAAGTTCGATGTAAAGAGCTAAGTCGGGATCCCTAGAGGCTGCCAAAGGCTCGGGATCCCCGAGACATGTAGCACAACTAAGATAGGATTAAGACAGCTCAAAGGAAATGCCAAAAGAAACACAAAAAACAAAGGACAGATATGTCCTTCTCGTGCACCAGAGATGCAGCAAGAAAAGCAGAAAGCCTAGAGTAACCACTCATGATGCAAGGGAATGGTACCTCGGTGAACCAGAATGAGGAGCTATAAAAAAGGAAGTAGCGGGAAAGACCTTCGACCCAGTAGAGATGGATTCCGCTCACTTGGGAAAAATGACAAAGAGGAAGGACAGCCAAAAGCTGAATCAAAAAGTGGTAAGAGGTTTTGAGGAACATGAAATTAAGAATAAGCACACTCCGAAATGGAAAGTCAGCCATGGGCTTTCAAAGAAACAACACCAAAAGGAGGATATTATAAAAAATAGGGAAAGGCTCAACCTTCCGGGTGATGGGCACAAAATGGGCTCTGGTACCCAAGGAGCAAATGAGGGGAATCAATAGTTCCCCGAGACCCTAGAATGACACTATAAAAAGGGGGGAAGGCGACTTACGAAAGAAGAGGAAATTTTTGGGCGAGCAATAGAAAATCTCGATAAAAAATCATTAAGAAAACTCTGTCAAATTCAAGGGAAAACAGTGAAATATCTCCTGGTATCCTAGAAATGTACCACTATAGCACATACTTGAATTCAAAAGGATTCAAATTTTGCAAGTCTTAGAGGCTTAGATAGCCATCTAAGTCTGTAATTTTGAGCTTATTTGAACCTTGTATCACGTCTTAGTGAGCGCATTGTAACCATAACTAAGGAAAACTAATGAAGTATTTCTTATTAATTCAAGGATCCCTAACAATTGTTTTGTGTATTTCTGATTACTTTGCATTCCTTTGCTATTTTCATTGTTATTCAATACAAATATTCTCGTTTTGCTAGTTTATGTGTATTGTAGGAAGCTTGCCCTATGCACCACTTGGTTCTTAAACAGCCCCTTTAGCTATGGTGAACCAAGCCAATTCCACCAAACTATAACTATTTGGCCCAGAATCCTTGGGCCAGTGTGTCAAGAAAAAGGCACTCTCACAGAGCATCACCAGCAGACTCGGCATCTCCAAATTTTGGAGAGAAAAGCCACTATTCAACCCAAAAAATCCCTCCAACAGACTTAGCATATCTAAAGAATATTTCTCCTTAAAATAATACCGGTTGAATTAAAAAAAGACTTTTTTCTCTTTCCTCCCTTTCTCTTTCTTCTTCACTCTTTCGTGCTTCTCTATCTCAATGGTTACAATCAAAACAAAAACCCAATCGAAAGATTTGAAACACAAAAACAATCTTTCTCATAAGCCTAATGAAATTTGAACAATAAAATAAAACTAATCAAACTAGAAAACCAAAAAAAAAAAAAAAAAACCATGTAGAACGCCGATCCGACCAATATGGTGATTAAGTCGCATGTTCTTAGAAGTGGGGAGGACTCTAATCTTTGTTCTCTACCGGTGATCTATGTGTTTATGAAAGAGAATTTGTTTGTGTGAGATTGAGGGAGAGAAATTTGTGTGTGTGTGTGTGTAAGAGAAAGAGAACAAAAGAGAGAAGGAGAAGGGGAGAAATGTTCTGGAGATAACTAGAAAAACAAAAAGTCAAACAAAGAGTGAAGATAGATATTGGGGGTGGGTGTATGTGTGTGGAGGAGAAAAAACAAGAAAAAAAAAAAAAAAAAAAATGTATGGATGAAAAAAAAACTAAAGAAAGAAAGGAAAATAATATAAGGAATAAGAAATCAAAATTGAGTAACATTTCTACAATATTTTCACAATATTTTCATAATAAATTTTAAGTGACAAATTGTTATTAATTGATATTGGTGAGTAAAAAAATAATTTAAATAGTGGGTTCAAATTAGAATTAGTAACAACTTTCCACATAAATTTTGTTGTGAAAGTATTGCGTAAAATGTTATGAACATAACACTTCTCATTGAAAAATATAGTTGCTTAAAAAAGAATAAATGATGATTAAAAAAAGAATAAACAATGAATGAAGAAATAATATTTAAATAAGATAAAGAATCTGTTGGAAAGTGTATTTGAAAGAGTGGGTAGGTAAAAGATAAATGTAAGTGTTCACTCTCCAAACGGGCAAAAATTTAGAAAAACTGTTGGTGATGTTCTAAGTCTAGTATAAATATAAATTTCATTTGCCTTATTTATTTATCTTTTTTAATTTTCACCATTCCCATGGTGACAATCACGTTAATACCTGGTCAAAGTCAAACCAAACCTTTCTTTTTCATTTTTATTTTTATTTTTGACTTTTTGATTTTTGCACTGGTAACTCACTTGACACAAAAATTAAAAAATTATTATATAAGATATGTGACATAAAATTAGACTCTAATTAAAAATCTAATTGGATTTTCTATTTTTGACTTTTAGGCATTTGTCCTAATAACTCACTTGGCATAAAAATTTAAGAATTATACGAGACATATGTCTTAAAATTAGACTCAATTGAAATTTCTTTTAGTTTTGCAAATTTAACCGTTATATTACATGTTACATACACACAAATTTTCTTACCAAGTAGATGTTATTTATCATTCAATTTATAAATTCATATTTTATGTATTATTTTAAATTACAAAAACTTAAATTTAAGCAATTGTAGAGATCTTGTCAAGATCTTTACAATAGTTTAATTTAAGCATGTTAAAAGTGAGGGCAATTGTTTAGCTTGTGCACTTGCGTCCTTGACTTTACAATGGTTTAATTTTAATCTTGTCAAAATATTGTCTAGAAGAGCTCTTTCATCTGCAAGTTTAGATGTCTATTCCAAAATGATTTAAGTTAACAAAGTATACTTAAATTTTTTTCTAAAAAAAAAAAAAAAAAAAAGTAGGTAACACCGTAACAAGTTAGAGGCTTTGGATTGGAAGCTTATGTTCTAGGTTACACTCACACTTCTTAGTTCATCCTTCTCACTTTTATGAACTTTGTATGTCCACTGAGGCCCAATTCTGGCATTTGGAAATTACTATGTTGTACTACAGAACAAGCAAAAAACAGCAAGCCTCGTAGTACGCTCGGTTTATTTTAGTAATCAAACTAACCAACAAAGGCATGGACTCCACTCTGTTTCAACTTATGAACGTGATTTTCTCCAAACATGCTCCAAATTACGTTGTAAATAGTAGCAGCGCTGTTAATTGTGAGCGTGCGAAGTGCGAGAACGACTGTGAATGCGGGTAGCCGGTAGCAGTGGGGTCTTAAATTATGTTATATAAAAAGTTAGCGGATAGCTAAGAGCATCAACAACGGAATGGGTAAATACCAAACTTAAGCTTATTTTACCATTCAGTCCGAAATGACCACTCCATTAGATGTTGTAAAATGTAACTATTGTAAAAAAGAAAATACAATTCTGCTACAGTGCGATTCTAAATTTAGAATCGCATTGTAGCTCAATTGTAAAACGAAAATATATTATTTTATTCTTTTTTACTTTTTCTTTCTCTCACTCTCGGCGTTTCTCGTTGACACTCTCTCTCTCAGAGCTCGTCCCTCACACAGTCCTCCCTCTTTCTCTCATCTCACATCTCTCTTTCTTGTTCAAGGCTTGTCTTTGGAGCTAGGTTTGGTTTGTGGTCACGGCATGGAGATCGGCGTGGATTTTGGATTTTGGATCGGCGTGGATTGATGGAGACTGGTGGGTTTCTCGATGGAGATTGGTGGGTTGCCACTGTCATTGATGATGGGTCACTCAAGATCACCGATGATGGGCTGGATGCGGTGTGATGTTGGCGGCGTTGATCTGGTGGCGCTGTGGTTAAATGGTTTCGTCGATCCGGGTTTTGTGGTTTTGCCGATCCGGGTTTTGTGTGTGTTGTGCGGTGAGGCATGGATTGATTTTTATCTTTTGGGTTCAAATGGTTTGGATATGGCAATGATCTAGTGGTTTTTTTTTTTCTTTTTTTTTTTTTCTTGATTTGGGTTTTTTGTTCCAGTGGGATTTTGGTGGGCAATGGGCATGGTGGCGTGATAGGCATGGTGGTAGTGGTGTGGTGATGATTGGGTTGTTTGGCTATTGAGAGAGGGACAGAGACTCAGAGAGGCGGGGACAGGGACGAAGAGAGAGGAGTGATAGATAACCTTTAAATATTATTTTATTATATAATTTATATTATTTTAGTATGTAGTATGGTAAAATAAAAGTTGGGATGTTAGAAGTATCGAAAAATGGTATGGTATAATTGGTAAAGTAAGTTTTTGGGATAGTAAAATAGGATATGATTGAAAAAACTACTGTGGATGCTCTAACCACATTAGTTAGGGAAATATTTTTATAAGAAAAAAAAATTAATATTTTTTGACAATTTTTTTTTTTTATAAAAATGGTATCAAAATTTTCTTAAAATAGTTAGTTAATAATTTTTTAAGAATACTCATTAAACAGACCTATTAATCATACCCTTATTTTATTTATTTGCTTACTTTGGTGCATCCAAACGTACAATTGGAGAAAAGAAAAACTGATAGATAATTAATACCTTGAAAAGTTTTATGTTTTTACAGTATTTTTATAACAAATTATAAATAGTAAATTATTGTTAGTTCTAATTGAATCCACTACTTTAATAAATTTATTCATTTTTATATTAAGCTTCATTGATACTCTATTTTTAAGGGAATTCGAAAGATGAGATCATGAGACCAATAATTTATTGTGTAAGTGGATTTTTTTATATGAAGTGCAAGTGGATCTTATGCATGGCATGAACACCAATTCTTTCTAATTAGTTTGGACAAACAAAATTGCAACAATCCCACGTGCTCATACGACTTTTCTCCAAGACATTTTTTCAAAAGATACTTGTTAACGTTATAGTTATACCACTGCTTTCTCACAAACTCTCTCATAGACTTACTTTATTATTGAGATCCTTCACAACACAAAAATTACATTATGAATGAGTGAAAATTTCGGTGATAAAATAGGTGGCATCATACTTTTTTTAATGTAAAAAATAAAAATTAAAAGAACCATAGCCATAACAGAGATAGAGGCACTTTGAGACACTCCTCCCTATTTTTATTTTATTGAAAAATAAATAATTTTAACTTTGACAGCTTTGCTTAAGTTAAATTAGTCCAACGAAGTTTATAAAAAAACGTGCATGTGTGTAAAACTCCTCAAATGCCAAAGGAGTTTCAGAATTTTCATTAAAAGTGTCGTACAACTCTGTTGTACCACATAAACAAGGAACATAATAGCTAGATGGCTAACGTGGGCAAGGTAAACATGAACAATAATATCTGCTTAAATCATAATCTTTACTTGGCGATTAGGAAAACATGTGAACTAGTTTGAAAAAAGAGAGCTCTCCATGTTGATTTGGGGCTTCTATAAAAATCCATCCAAACCTATATCTTTATTTTGTGAGCCCAAAATGGAAGATTTGATTGTGGAGGCCCAAATCAATTCCAGCAGAAAGAAAAAGGATCCACACTATTATTCATAAACCTCAGCAAGTTTTGGAGAAAAAAGAAAAAAAAGAGCGCGACTTGCACGAAAACAATCACAAAAACAAAGAAATCAAATTTTCCTAAGCTCTCACCTTATTCATGGAAGATTACAATGCACAAAAGATCCACACATAAAAAACAGAGCAGTGAATAGAGCTTGGAATCTCTATATGATCCACACAACAAGCCCCACGCGGTCAATGATTCTTTAAAACAAAAAAAAAAAGATAAAAAAAAAAAAAAAGATAAAAATAGGCAAAGTGCAAACCTCATACCACGGACAATTCAAACTACGTAATTCAAACAAACCAACAAAAACAGAACAGTGCACTCTGTTTCAACTTATTTATATTGGAAGCTCCAAGTTGTGAAAAATCTACGTAGTAGGTTATTGTCTTGACAGGGTTGACGTTCAGAGCTTTCATTTGAATGTTGTCTTGGCTGCTGCTGTTGGTAACGCCATCGCTGCCAGCAAGGTTACTGCCAGGAAGAATTTGGGCATTAGTAGCAGTACTGTGTTGATAGTTAATAACCTGTGAAGTGTGAGAATGAGTGTGATGATGAGGATGAACAGGCCAAGTATTTGAGCAGCGATAGTTTAACGTCTGAAATTAAGGACATTTGATCCCTACAGTAACAAGAGAAAATAATTTGTATGAGATACTGGAACCAACAAAAGTAAGTATATATAATTAGAAAATATTCTCACCCGTTTGGGGAGCAGAGGTAGAGGACGAATGGGTGGAAGGAAGTTGAGCCATAGAATATGAAGACATTGGGTTCTTTTGTCGATAAACAGCTTTATTTGGGTTGCGTTCAATGTGCCGTAGGAGCTTGGGACATCGGGACTCTTATAGAAAGAGTAGGAATTTGTTTTGTTCTTCTTGAGCTTAGAAATAGTAAGCTGTTCATTTGATTGTTTCATCTGCATTCATGAGCTTAGAAAATCTGAGTTCATTTGTATGACTCTTATTGGGAAAGACATCTGTTTTATAGAAAGACTAGGAATTTGTTATGTTCTTCTTGTTCATTTGATTGTCTGTCTTGATTGTAACTGGCATTCAATTTTTGTTGAAAAGGTATCTTACGTATGAATTCCTAGGCTGGATTTGTGTTTGAGATAGGTTAATATTATAAATTATCACATGTCACAATCATATATTAACCACTGACCCTTACCATTTCTATCCTATGTGGGACTTTAATCTTTTTTTTTTTTTTTTTTTTTTTTTGAGGCATGGGACTAAATCATTTCACTAATTAGGTAACTTACTAGTGAATATGAAAACTATAACATTTATTTAACATGATTGTTCTATATCATCAAACCATAACTACACACATATATGTATTCTTTTGTACCCTCATATATCTATTACATATGCATAATATATCTATTACTAATTAGTGTTATCTCTAAAGGATTCTTCTTGTAATAACTTGGTGTATATTGGACGGAAAAACTGTATATATACACTTGAGAGAATAATAAGGTACTTGAATAAGTTTAGATACCCTTATCTGTAAAAAAAAATATTAAAAGAAAGTTCATCCTTTGGGAGGTTAATGCTATTTAACGAGTATATATAGTGATGTCACTTGGTTTGTAACATTGAAGCCTAGAGCAAAAAACTAGTATATATAGTGATGTCACTTGGTTTGTAACATTGAAGCCTAGAGCAAAAAACTCAGTATTCCTTTCCTTATAGCTTCGTGAATATTTGGATCAACCACTCCCCTTTGTAAAATAAACTTGTTGGTTGTTGCGGTGTTGTCAAAATTGCAACCAAAGTCCTATAGATATAAGATTAAAGAGGATTCATTATTGTCATATATTCTTCTTCTCTATTTACTTTTCTTCATTTTCATGAATATCCTCAGGTGATCTTCCTAAACTTTAAGTAGTATATAAATATTGTTTAGTTTACACTAAATATGTGCAAAAAAAATATCTAAAAAAGAATATATAAATATTCATCTACCATTTTTTTTTTCATTGGATTAACTCCATTTTTCTTGGGGCTCAAATTATTGATGCCCAAATATTAAATTCTTTAATATGTATATAAAATAAAGAAATAAAATCAAATTTGGGTCCATGAATCCACTACTGAGCCTTTCTCTCTCATATCATTCTAATAATCCAAACAAAATAGCGGAAAAATTAGGTTTCTTTTCTCTACCTTTCATATATATGATTCCTTTCTCAATAAATAAATAAATAAGAGATTAAATTTGAAAGTTTGGAGGGAGAGGGGATAAGGGGGGAGGGACGGAGGGATAGGACATGAGCGAAATAGATATTAGTGTAAATATACATCTCCTTTGTTTAGATGGCCCCTAAAGACCCTATTTTTTATTTGGTTGTAGAGTGAAAATGAGGGAAGATGATAATTAATAAGAAAATAGCAAATGTGCAATATTTTTATTAAATCCCATACTTAAATATATTAATGAGAAAGTGGAAAATATATTAAAATAAACCATTTTCTTCTAAATCCGTAATTGGGGAAATTAAAAAAAAAAAAAAAAAAAAAATTATTCTTGTAATCACCATTGCCTTGGTGTAATAAGCCCAAGCTGCAATCCAGCCCGATAGCATCACTATGCATGTGTGGAAGACAAGACATGATACTAGGATCAAGAACGTAGTGCAAGACTAAGTCTAACCAAGAAATGTTAAATAGATTGTTACAAGTAGTTGTATGAGTTGTTAGTTAAAAAACCGAACTTTAGCTTTTCTTGGTGTTAGCTTTGTATAATCCTAGTATAAATACCGGGCAAACGTGTACTCAAGGCTCATTATGAAAGTTGATGCAAATTTCCCTGTTCTCTTCTTAGACTCTCTTCTTATTCCTAATTCTTCTTCTCTTGGAGGGTGACTTTATTCAAGGCAGTCCGTGACAAGTGACTACCTTGAATAAATTCAAACCCCTTACCCTTTCCCCATGCACTTACCATTACTACAAAACATTTCATCTCCCAGCCATGTGCACCACAAGCAGTTTCATTGCACTTAGATTGGTCACTGTTATCTCCAAATAGTGCTTGCAACTTTCGCTTAAGATATTGGTTAGGGTTTCCTTCAATTCGACCTCAGGTTTGCAAGAACAACGTTTCCTGTCTGTTCTTACCAAGGAGTGGATCTTTTCTGCTGAATGTCATTAACTAGCCTTTCTAGGCCATTTTGTTGGCAGACTCCTTCAATAACATAATATCCTCAAGGCTTTGCAATTTCAGGTAAAAATTATGGATGGGGTTGATTTTATGGTTTTAGGATTTCTGTCAATAAAGCATCGATGCCTTTGTAATGAAATTGCAAGAACACCTAATGTTTCCTAGGGATGATTTTAGATATAATTGTTTCTGATTTCAAAGTCAGATATATTTTGCTCACATAAAACTTCTCTGGAGATAATATTTAATGCTTTCTCTGCTTGGCATTCTCATTTCAGGTCTAGTTGCTTTCAGAGCATTCTGTACAAGCTCCCAAGTTCTAAAGGAAAGCCAGAGGTCCTAGAACTGTGGGATTAGATTTGTTTCTGCAGTTCTTCATGTGCTATGTTGTTATTGTGTTTACCTATTAACATGTATGACAGCTCCATGAAATGGTCATCGGTTGATCCAGATTTAATGAGACACTTTGGTGACCTAAAAGGTTCTCTCCAAATTGCTTCTATTTATTCTATCCATCTTCCCTAACAATGTCGCCACAGCATATTATTTTGAGTAATGGCTTTGGTAGCAGTGTTACGATGAGGTTTCATTAGGGTAAAATCAAAAGTTGTAAACGGGACTAGTTGTAAAAAGTCATTTTATAAGCAATGACCATAATTTTTTTAAAAAAATTTAAAAAGCACAATAATTTGTGTTATGCAAGTGACATATTTAACTTCAAACTAGTTTGTAACTATGTGCATGTGTACATATACAATTAAGAGCAATCACATACACATATATATAAGTTTCTACCTAGTTGTAAAGGCTAATAAATTTGAATTAAGGCTTTTTTATATTTTCGAGGTTCAGATAAATGAATTGAGTCGAATTTGATAAAGATGGAATGTAAAACTCATGTTTTACACCATCCAATAAAAGATTGCCACATCAACATTTTACTTAGAATTCAATATATCTTATCACATCTCATAACATCTCATAACATCTCAATCAACTCCCAATTTTGTTGGATTTATATATGGGTATTAAATTGTGGTTGTGCTCATTCCTAAATTTATGATAAGATGATGTGGCATGTAGGAATTTGTGAGATGCCTAGTCCCCCTCTAGAGGAGGTGGCACATCCAAAATGGGTTGGTTAGAGTTGTGGCTTGCCGAGCTTTCAGTAGGTGGAACAACCCTACCTCCATGTTCTTATTAGTGGCACCACCACCATCGAGTTCAACTACAAGAGGTTGGGGTTGTGGAACAAGTGGTATTGACGCTTGGTAGACTCCCGGGCTTGATGCACCAGAAGCTCTTGATGCCACCATCATGTTAGCCGAAGTCATCTTAATATCAAACAAACCCCCAATACCCGCCAAAAGGATTCCTCCTATAAACCCGATCCTTTGTAAAAAAGGAGAGCCCCTTTGCAAGGATTAGGGATTCCATTTTAATGAAAACAAGGTTCAAATCCAAACCCATGATAAGACACCAAAAAAAAAAAAAAAAAAAAAAAAAGACCAGAATCAAGGTGACAGGATTCGAACCTATGGCCATCTGTACCCAAAACAGATGCACCGACCAGATTGCACTACACCTCGTCTCAGCCCCCAGAGCATATAGATCCACTCAATCGATGAACACTTGCACCGAACTCGCCCATCCTTTTGGGCACGGGGACGCGAGAATCAATTCGAGTAATCCATGACTTTTTTAGAAATTTTTGCCTCCAAAGAAGATAAGGGTGACCTTCACTTTTCCTCTCACTTCCTAATCCTAAAAGCTCACTCTCGGCTACCTATCCTTTGGACCCTTTGCCTACTTAGAAGTGGATTCGAACCATTGACACAAGGATTTTCAGTCCTTTGCTCTAACCAATCGAGCTACCCCGAACCACTTTCCTAAAGTCTGTTTTCTTCATCGAATAGCGCCCTACCTTACCACTTGACTAGTAAGGGAAAAGCCCTTTGCTAAGAAAATATATATAGGGCTTTTTTCGCTTGTTCATCAAGCTTTTGAGTAGCTCTTTCAATTGCCTTCTAATCTCCCAACATGTTCAAGAACCAAGAGCAGGAGAGAACATGGGGTGAAGCCAAGCCCTTACCCGCCTAAATGGAATGAATATCTCCTTCGCCTGGTCAAGAAAGGAGAAGCCCCAGGAATTGACCGTGACTCTTCTATTAATATATGTGACTAAGCAATCATTCATCCATCGATCTCTTATTCGATTACGCAATCGATTTTTAATTATGTTCATTGCTGAAAAAGCTCTTTCAATAGTAGCTGTTGAAACTGGTAAAATCAATGCCAAAATCACTAATGATTAAACCAATGGATATGAAACATTCTTTTTCATTTCTACCATCTTTTTCAAAAAGTGTTCAATTTCTTTTAGTCTTGAAAACTCTTCAATGGGTCGCATGTCATGGATGTATGTCTCAAGTTGGTTATCGAAGAAAGAAACTTGAACGGTTGAAAAAGTATGCAAATGTATTAAGAGTATGCATACTTATGAATATTTGAATGTGTGACTTAAAAACCCAACTTGAATGCTTTTAAAACGCATTAAAACTCAAAGATCCAAAGAAAGAACCTGGTTTGAAAAGAATTTTTTTTTTCTTTTTGATGGGAGGCGTGCTTTGTTTGCATTATATATATTTTTTTTTTTTTTTCTATTCCTTGTAAGTGTAACAAAGTTTTTTTTTTTTTTTCTTTTATTTGTTTAATCATTACCAAGTGAGACTCACGGTTTTATTGAATAATGTGAATTCATTGAATAGTAGACTTCTACAAAGCGGCTTTGTTTGGTCCATCAAGTTTACTAAGTGGGGCCATTGATTTTATATATAGAATTGTACTCTAGTAGAAGGCTACTACTAGTAGGAAAGCTGGATAGGTAACGTGAATTCACTTAATTCGGATATATATATATATATATATATTATTTTTTTGTCTTTTGTGTGTAGGGGCAAATATGGTATTTCAGGTCATTAATAGTTAAAACATTTGAAAGTTCAACATGTGGTATTTTTGTTATCCAAAAAAAAAAAAAAACGTATGGTATTTTTATAATACTTGATTTTCTTAAATTTGAATTTCATTCCTCAAACAATAGTAAAACATTAATAATGGTAAAATATTAATAATTTTGAAAAATAATGATATTTAGTAAAATTTGCCATCATTTCTTTATCTAATTTAAATATTATTTTTTAATTTTTTAAATATTTTTATTCATTTAAATTATTTTTTTACTAATAAAGGTTAATAATAACCTATCATTTAAAATTTTTGTAAAAATATTATTACATAATATTTCTGCTTTTCTTAATAATTTTTTTTTTTTTTTTTTTATTCATACGGTTTCACTTTCTAGAATCATCTTTATCTTCTTTTATTTTCTTTATCTTTTTTTTCTTCTTGTTTTTTCTCCTCCTCACATGTATCCACTCTTGTCCTATGTATCTACTTTTTGTTTCTTCTCCACACATGAATCCCATTCTTCATCTTCTCCTCCTCTTTTGTGCTTACCTTTTTGTTTTTATTTTCTTTCCTCTTGGCTCACTTCACGCACACATAGCCGACCATGATCTTTTGACTTCTCCTCTATGTTTGCATTTTTGTTTTTTATTTTCTTCCTTCTTCATCTCACTACACTCACACACACAGCCGGCAGAGAGAGCGAGTTGGCCTTCGTCTATCTTTGTTTTTCGATGAGAAGTGAAAGAGAGAGCAAGGAAGAAAGAGAAAAAATTTTATTTTTTATTCAACCAGGTGATTATTTTAATAGATAAAATTTTTTGAAAGTGTTATAGTAAACGCTACCGTATTCTCTATTTCAAGAGAGGTACTATAGAAATTCCATTCCAAAATATAGAGATAGAGAAACTATTGGAGTGAATTTCTGGTGTGTTTGCTCTCCAAAATTGGCTTTAGAGAGCTTATTGGAGATGCTCGACTCTTCCGCTCACCTCTCTCTTTTGTAGAAAAGAAAAAAAGATTGCATATAGATAGGAGAACTCGCTGATCTTTGTTGTCTTCTTGGCGTTATTTTTAGCGTTATATCTCCTTTGTAATCAGTATCTTTGAAGGAATATCGGGTGCTCAAGCCCAGTACATTACCGTTTCTATCCAGGTATACTTTCACTTCTTTCTAGTGTCATTTGTTTTCCCAATGGTTTGTGTTCTAAAACTCATTGTACTTGTATGGATATTCTATATTATCATGCATGTAAATGGGATGGGATTTTTATTTTATTTTTAAAGCTAATCAAGAACAGATAAATATATAAAGTGGTTCCAATCACTAGTCATTAGCTTTACCTTTACGTACACTTCGGCTCCTTCTAAGTTTATGTCCACTTTCTGGGCCACAGAAATTTAAGATTTTTCAATAACTCTCTTTGTGGCTACAAACTACAAAAGTAATTGGGTATGCAATGGGGTGAAGGGCCAGGAGAGGAGCTAGTGAAGTGGCGTTGGTTAGGGTGGTGGGCCTGGTGGGTGTGGACTGTGGAGGTGGTAATGACTCTATTGTCCAACAATCCCCGGATCCATTTAGAGCATCAGTATCAAAGAATGATATCTTATTCTATTTTACCATCTCAAAAAGCCACTTTATTACTTATACCATATCATTTTGCAATACCTTCCACGTCCTAAAACTCTTTTTTTATTAAAATATTATTTTTTTAATCTTTCTTTATTATTTTTTTCTAACGCATGGCGGAAAAATAGGTAACTAGCATTAATTTCCTAACTATCTAGTTAGTAGTTAAGGTTTCAAAACTATTTTTTTATAGCATCCGAGTATTTTAAACTCGACACAATAACACACATAAAACACACAAACTATCAATTTCTTCCAACGTGGCATAGATTTCCAACAACAATACATCAGACCAGGCCACGCGCTGCCTGGGGTCTCCCACAGGCTTGACCCACTCCAATGATCAACTGTTTTTTTTTTTTTTTTTCTCTCCGCTTTCTTCCCGATAAAAACGGTTCCTCACTGATTTGGTTTTACGTATAACCCTTAGAAATCGAGTCTTAGAGACTCGATTTCTGTCTACCCACGTGGAGAAGAAATTAGAGCATAGAAATTGAGTGTTTTATGCTCGAGTTATTGCCCAAAATCACCAAAATCCCACTCGAGATGCTATAAAAAAAATAGTTTTGAAACCTTAACTACTAACTAGATAGTTAGGAAATTAATGCTAGTTACCTATTTTTCCCTTTCCTGGCTTTTCCAAACCCATCACCCCACACACACAGCCACACACACAAACACAAACTATCAAACCTTAAACAGAGCCAACACACAATACATCAAACCGCTTGGAGCCAATGATCAACCCAGAAAAACCCATCCCGTGACCGATGATCATCCAGAAAAACCCAAGCCACCTCGCCCACTACTCACCAAAATCCCACCAGAACAAAAACCCGATCTTCAACGACCAACGGTGACCCACGATTTCCACCAAACCCATCACCGTGACCCCATGCCCAAATGACCTCACACGGACCCAAACAACGGCGATCTTCAACGACCAACAACCCACTTCAGCCATACCCACCTCTTCCTTTAAGAACCGGTCACAAAAAAAAAAAAAAAAAAAAAAAAAAAAAACCCCGGATCAACCCCGATCAAAACCCAAACACCGCTGCCGCTAGATCAATGTTTCCTCCATCATTGATCAAAGATCAACCACCAAAATTCCACCAGCACAAAAACCTAGGCATCGCCGATCAACCCCAATCACAACAGAAAAAAAAAAAAAAAAACCCATATCAACCCCGATCAAAACCCGGACATCGCCACGACCGCCGCCGCTAGATCAACGTTTCCTCCATCATTGATCAACCTGGACCAACGTTTCCTCCACTGTGATGTGTGATGTTGATGTTGGGAGGAGAATGATATTTGGGTCTGAAGAGAGGAGAGAGCAGATGAGAAAGAGAGAATGAAGAGAGAGAAGATAACAGAAATAATGAGGGAGGAGAGAGAAATTTCGGGCTTAAAATATTATTATTATTTTTACAATACTGCTAAGTATTGCAAAAAAATTTGCAATAGTTGCCTTTAGCATTCTTTGATGCAGTGGGTTTTTAAGCTTAAAATGCTAAATACACCTTACATAGGGCATTAGCATTCTTCAATGCTAATGCTCTTACAATTATCTTTGATTTACATTCTTCATCTCTCCCTTTTTCTTTTGCATTGTAGATCAGTAGATGTTATGTTTTCAAAAAAAAAAAAATTAAAAAAAAAAATCCATGTATCAATACTTACTTATCAAAAGGAAAAAAAAAAAAAATCTACTCAGTAAGACTATTGATGTGCCCTGTCAACACTAAAGGTACTTATTTTTAACAAATCAAAATTGGGAACTACAATGCTTTCTGTCCTCGTATCTAATTTCATTTTGTACATGGAGAAAATGTTTGATGTCCATATTGGTACATATTGATATCATACAGGTACTTGCCAATGGAGATTTTAGGCTCAATTCTTGAGCTTGGGAAAATAATATTGGCTCCGATTATTGAATATTATAATCATTACAGAGGTGCTGATGAACATTTGAAAAATCTAAAGAGAAAACGAGATGATTTAGAATGCAAAAAGTCGGACATAGAATTAGAAATGAGGGGAGAACTTGTTCCAGGAAAGAAACCAAAAAGAGAAGTTAAATCTTGGCTCCAAAAGGTAGAAACGATTAATGAGGAGATACAAAAGATTGAGCAAGAGGCTATCAGAGGGAAGTATCTCTCACGTATGCACTTTGGAAGAGTTACTTGCGAGAAGATACTAGAGGTGACAGAATTAATTGATCAAAGTTGTGGTTTCGGTGATGGTTTGGTAATTGGTCCACCTGTAAGGAATGGAGATGAATTGCCAACAAGAGTATTAGTGGGAGAGAGTACAGCCAAAAGAACATTGGAAAAGATTTGGGAACACTTGTTAGATGAAGATTTTAGAATAATTGGTGTTTATGGTATGGGAGGAATTGGTAAAACAACTGTGATGAAAGAAATCAATAATCGCCTATTAAAAGAGAGAGACGAGTTCAATTGTGTAATTTGGGTTACGTATCAAAGGCATTCAATGTTATCAAACTACAAAATGACATTGCATGCCATTTGAATCTAGAGAATGAACTCTCTAAGTTCAAGGATGAAACAACGAGGGCAGGGAAGTTGTATGCAGAATTGAAAAAAAGGAAGAGGTATGTGCTAATCCTAGATGATATGTGGAAAGCATTTCCTTTAGAAATCGTAGGGATCCCAGAGCCTACTTCAGCAAATGGTTGCAAATTGGTATTGACGACTCGAGATGTTAATGCTTGTAATGGAATGAATTGTGTAAATGTTAAAATGGAGCTTCTTTCAATAAAAGAGTCATGGGATTTGTTTTTGAAAACAGTGGGCTGTGATGTTTCGAATATTCCAAAAGATGTTGTGGAAGGAGTTGTCAAAGAATGTGCCCATTTGCCTCTTGCAATCATCACTGTAGCAGGAAGTTTGAAAAATGTAGTCGATATTTCAGAGTGGAGGAACACATTGAATGAGTTGAAGACACCAGTGAAGGGTCTCGAACATGTAGATGTAGTATTTCAGAAGCTTCAACTTAGTTATAAACGCTTAAACGATAAGAAACTCCAACGTTGTCTCTTGTTTTGTGCACTATACCCTGAAGACTACGAGATTTATAGAGACAATTTGATAGTGCATTTGATTGATTAGGGAGTAATAAAAAGCATGAGTAAAAGGCAAGCAATGCTGGATAAGGGCCATACTATGTTGAATAAACTTGAAAATGCCTGCTTATTAGAAGGTGGGTCTCATGATGAGTTTATTGAAAAAGAGTAATTTGTGAAGATGCACGATCTAATAAGAGACATGGCCCTTCAGATTGCAGGTCCCAAGTTCATGGTATCAGAAGATGTTCCTGACGAAGAAGAATGGGGAAAGGATGTTGAGAAGGTTTCTTTGTTAAGCAACCGTGAATCAGAGTTTCCTTTATATATCACCAAAGTGTCCTAAGCTTTCGACCTTGCTTCTCACAAGGATATGCAACCATCCCAGATTCATTTTTGTGCATTTGCATGGACTCAAAGTTCTTCATGTATTTGGTGGTAGGATTAAATCTTTGCCGAATTCGATCTCTGACTTGGAGAATCTTACTTCATTAAGAATTTACCGTTGTTTTGATTTAAAGCGTGTGCCTTCATTAGCAAAGCTTACAGCATTAAGGAGCTTGGATCTATTGGAATCTGCAACGAAAGAAATACCTCATGGTTTGGAAAAGTTAATCAATTTGAGATACCTCAGTCTTCGTGCATACAATCAAGAGATGCCACCTGGGATTTTACCCAAACTCTCTCAACTCCAGGTTCTCAAACTTAATTGTGGGTCAAATTCTTTAACAGTGACTGGAGAGGAGATAGTAAGGTTGAAGAAATTAGATTTTTTTAAAGGAAAATTTTGTGGCTTGAATGACTTCAATACATATCTTGAATCCTTAGAGGGAGGACCTAGCCATTACGTGTATTGCGCGAGAAAAACAAAGCCAGCTAGCGAGTTGGGTGAAACTGTAAAACTGCTCCCAAAGGATGTTCAGGCCCTAGCAATTTTCGGAGGTCAGAATTTAAGATTTTTTTACAAATGCATGAAGTCCGTTTGTATCAGGGAGTGTGAAGAAATAGAAGACGTTTTTTCTTATTCTTTCACCTTTCCTCTTCGAAGCCTTGAGATTGTACAACTCGTAAAATTGGATAAGTTACTGGTACTATTTAGGGAAGAGAAAGTCACACCAGCACCAATGGTCCCACCTGGCACCTTTTCCCGTCTCAAAGAATTTACAATATGTGAGTGTCCGAATATAAGGCAGCTCTTTGCGCTTGGGGTGCTCCTAAACCTGGCCAAACTGGAACAGATTACTGTTTTTCGGTATCTGCAATTAGAGGAAATAATAGCTAGGCCTAAAGCATCTGATGAAGTTGACGAAGAAGAAGCAAAAGAAATTGTAGAAATATTCCCCCGATTGAGGAGATTGACATTAGTGATTTCACCGGAGCTGAATACCATATGCAGTAGCAGTAATGTAATACTTTGTGATTCTCTTGATTCTATTGAGATAGAAGAGTGTCCGAAGCTTAAGAGATTACCTCTTTCTCTGCACCGTATCAATGGACAACTATCTTCTCCGCCTTCTTCATTACAAATCAAAATAGAGAAAGAAAGGTGGGAATTGCTGGAATGGGACAATCATGATATGAAGATGGTCCTTGAACCTTGTTGTGAGTTCTTATTTTAAGGGTATGACTCTCTCTATTCACATTACATATTTGTTTTATCTACTTCTTCTCCTCACTTTCTTTCTAATCTCTTTTCCCTTTTTCTTTTATGCCCAGCAGTGAAATCTCAATGTGGGTGAGAGCAGTTTAACATGACTCCTCTTCTGTAAGTCAAACCCCGAACATACATGCTTATATCCTTTTTAGTTATTCTTCCTATAAAATTGTTTTCATTGGTTTGTTTTCCTGCGTTGGTTTGATATAGGATATGTCACCAAGCCAAAACTGACTCAAGAAATAATTTTTGTGGTGTGGATTCGCAATGAGAAATTGGCTCTCAAATGTGTTTATGTGTACTTTCTTAGCTCTTTTGGTTCTGATTTGGTTCTTATTTGAACTTTGTTTATGTTGTGATTTATGAACGTGTGTTCTTCTCTTTGACTGAGTGGATGATCTTCAGTAATAATTGATACTCGATGGTAATTTGTTTGGTAATTGTGCAAGGATTGAAACCTTGTATGTGTCTGTTTTAGAGATAATGTAAACTAGATAGACTGTTTGCGCGCAAATGTTTCCAATTGCTTGAGCACACGACGCATCCTAGAATGATTCCAAGCACTGATGGATCTTGGTTCCAAATTTTCCACTTGGAGAGTTAATTATGATCTGAACTGCACAACTTATATAAAGCTAACTTGTAGTCAATAAACAAATTATCCGGTGTTTCTTCTGCATTACAGAGAAGACACAAAGTACTAACATTTAGATTTTATTTTTAGTGTTAAATCTTAGTACGCAAAGCACTGATTCCAATTCACTTGCATTTAGATGTTGACTCTCCTGTTTCTATGATTTGCCTTGTCCGTAGTTTTTAGTTTTTCTTTTGGATGGTGTCACTGTTGAACCCAGTGTTAGTTCTAAAAGATTTTGGAGCTCATTTAATATCAGTGTTTTGGTTCTGTGGCTGTATTATGCATGAATTTACATTTCCCTCTTTATGTCTTCTTATTTTTATCTATCAAAAAAACAAAATGTCTTATTTATTTTATTTTATGTTTTTATACTGTCCTCCAGGGAAGTGAGAAGCTCCTTCAGCTTGTCTCAGATAGCTCTTCAACTCTCAACTCTTCTACGGGGAATGAGAATGAAACCAAGCATGATGGCTCTAAATATGGTATCCACAATTCAGTTGGTACTCCATGGGTAAGTTAATGACCCCGTGGGTTGCCCAGGCACCCCTTCATTTATTACCAGTTGTCTTGACATATATCTTTGTATCGTCCATTATTTTGTAGCTTTGACCATTGATATTTGAAATTTTCATTTGGTCTCCATATGCTGGGTTAGATCTGACACACTATCTTTTAGGCTTGTTTGATGAGAACTTTTTAGGTTAAATCTTAAACTTACAGAGCAAGGGTCTCTTTGTTCCCAAGTGGTGCCATGTGTGTAAACATAGAGGGGAGGACATGAACCACTTGTTTCTTAATTGTGACATGGCGAGGGATCTGTGGTCTCCTGGGTGTTTCTTGGGTGATGCCTTTTTCAGTGTTGGAATTGTTGGCGTGTTGGATCTGGCAGTTTGGTGGGATAAGCAGTAGGGAGGTATGGCTCACTGCTCCTTTTGTGGTGTATTTAGAAAGAACATGGCCCTCGACTCTTTGAGGGCCAAAAGCTTTAGCGTGGTGAAGCTGAAATATCCTTTTCAGTACAGGGGTTATTAGACTTTGCGGAGTCCTTGTACATTTCTTAGTTGCTTGCTGTTTTTTTCATTTTTTTGGTGTTTTCTTCTTTACGCAGTCAGTGTATTGGGATTGCCTTCTGTTTTAATGAATTTATTTACTGATAAAAAAATCTTAAAAACTGTTATAAAAAAGCCTTCTTTTTATACCTTGTCATTGAATTTACCAAACCAAACAGGCAATTGATATGCCAACTATGGTAGCTGATTATTTGCATTGGTCTTAATTCTATATAACAATTCAGCATATGTATAATTGGAATGCTTTGGACCAATTAATGTTAATATAGACTTCCATTGGGGCTGCTTTTGCTAAAGTTTGTTAATATCTTTCTTTGTAATCAGGTTTGCAACCATCAAAGGAACTTGAAGAACTTCTTCATCGTGTAGATGGGCATGATGGTCTTAGTAAATGTGCCATTTCAGATATTTGCAAGATCTTTGATTTGAACACCAATGATGTTCTAAAGTACAGGGATTCAATGTAGTTAATATCATTGTATCGTTTGCCATCTGAATTGTACGTAATTGTCATATGGCATTTCATGGAAATGAAATGCACTTTCAATTTCTTTCCTTCTTTTGACATTTGTTCTTGGAATAACTATGCCATGTCTTGTAACCTTGAACGAACAGAAGAAATTTTGAATATACAAGAAATGCTTGGATCAAAGTATCCAACCATTCAGGGTTTTTCCTGATACTTGAAGAGGGCTCATGAATAATATTTGATTGATCTACTTGAGGCTTTGTATTTGCTAAAGTGAAGGCTTTGATAAGAATGGAAGATTGTGTTTGCATTTGGTAAAAATGGATGTGATAAAATAGAGTAGCAACAACAGCATCAGCACCAATCACTCGCCTCTCACTTCCACCTCTTACATGTACATGTACCCCTTTTCTTTCTTTCTTTCAATACCCTAACCCCTTTTACTTTACTTACATTCTTATTTACATCTCTATTATGTTGGAGGTTACAGATGGTGGAGAATTTAGCGGAAGTTATTGACCATGGAACCAGGGACCAGCAATCAGATACTTTGGTACTCTGCTATTGCTATTGCTATTGCTAAGCTTTCTCATTTCTATTTTACTATTTTCTTTTCTAATATTTTGCAAAATACTTTTTTTTTCTCTTTCTTTTTGGGGGGTTTTAATTAGTATATGCAATTGTTATGAAAGGTGGCTGAGTTGAACACCCACTTTGAGAAGTGCCAGCTTCTGTTGAATTCAATTGCGTCTTCAATTCCCACCAAGGCTATGGTAATTGCCAACTTTTTTTTTTTTTTTTAAATCAAAGTTATTTATTTATTTTATCCCCTTGGGTTTTATATGAATTTATGTGATTTACGAATTATTGGTGGTGTTTGATTATATGGTGTTTGTTTTTCCATGTTATGTGTATTGTAGAGTATACGAATCCATTATTTGGAATCAATTGTGGTGAGAATGGTTCAACGAACCATGTTGAGTTGTTCATTTACAATGCGTTTCTCAAGTCGAAACCATGTATATAACCTATAATGTAATGTGGGCTTATTCAGTTTTCATACTACGTTTGAGGATGACAATGCACCGTTATTATTATTATTATTATTATTATTTTTGGCATCATCAAAGATTTTTATGGGGTTCATTTTACCTTGTGTTTTAGTTTGTTTGTGTATTTGGGGAATTTGAAAGTTATTGTTTTGTTTGAGACGGTTGTGATCGAAGCGGAAGTGGAGGAAAGTGAACAGTTGTTGAATCAGCAGAGGTCTGTATTGCTTGATAATTTGAAATTTGTTGCAAATATGTGCTTTAATTCAATATGTGTTATCTATTTATTAATTTATTTCATTACCAGGGATCTGTTTGCAAAGTCTCATTGAAGGACTTATCAAGTCCGAGCCATAACCCTATCACTCTTGTTATATGTGGTAAGATATATGTTATATTTTGTTTAATGGCCATGTAAGTTGAATGGGTAATGAATGCTAAGTAAATGACATCAATCTTTGCTTTAGTTTTAGTGACTATTTTTGGTCCTTCCAAGTTACGTAAGATTTTTTGCTAAATGGTCTTCTTGTTTCTTGATGACCTACTTTGGCCTTTTCATCTTAAAAGTTATTCTTAGGAAACAAACTGAAACATAAATGAAGAAAGAAAGCTGTTTGGGGTTGAAGTTTCATTGTTTTTGAGAATAGAGGTATGTGGTACAACCTCTATGACATAGGAAAAATTGAAGAATTTTTCTACATATGCTTGTGATGGGTTCAGTGTTTTCGTATGTAAAAGAAAGGGCTTGATTTGGGTTTATAAGGAAGAAGAAAAAGAGAGGTTTTTATGGTGTTCGGGGTTGTATGAACAGTAAACATGAACAATACTATAAGAAATAGAAGAAGAAGAAGAAGAAAAGAGAGAAAAGAACAAACAAAGGACAACATGCCTTAATGATCAAAACACTCAATAATTTTATTACTCGTTTCCATCTCACTCTTTCTTGTACTAGTAGTATTAGGACTCCTAGTGGTTACTTGGGTCTGTCTTGATTTCAATAAAATCTTTATTACTTATCAAAAAATGACTCCTAGACCCTAGTAGTATAGCACCCATAGTTTGACTAGTAAACTAAAACCTAATAAAAGACTAATTTGGATCCAAAGAAAATAAAATCTAAGATAGTTAGGGTTTTAGAAAATTTTAGGCTCAATTAAACTACCAAATACCCTTAGTTCACAGGAATTACAGAGACTACAGATTTGCCCTTGACTGCAAAAGTGACCATAACTAATAAAATTAATACCCAAATAAAAAAAACTACTATAACCTTAAAAGACTCATGCGTATACCTTTAAAACCTCACAACTTTTACTTCATTTGGACTTCACACATGGACCCGGTAAAATAATTCTTGAATAAGCAAATTTGCTTAGTAATGGCTGCATCACTCTAATGGACTTTGTTCATTTGAGCTAGATGGTGTAGTCACAAAGCTAATTGATGGTAAAATCTTCAGACTGAATAAGTGTACTACCATCATGTTCTTTGATGCAGAATGCATTTGAGCCTATATTGTAAGGGCTCACCCTTTTGAGCTTTTTCTTTAACTTATTTTCTGTCTGTGAAGTTGATTGTCCGGTCTACTTGTGTATTGCAGGATGCATCTGACTTTGTGTGAAGTTTTGATTTTTCAAATCCCAGTTTTGTGATAAAGTTTGAGACGCAATTATTTCTTTTATATTTTTTGGTCTGCTTTTGTAGAATTTTCTGAATGGATTTTTTTAACAAAAAATGTTGTTTTCCCTATATGAAGAATAACAGAGTTTTCACTTTTCGCAACAACATTTTCCAATTTTTTGAAATTTTGAAACAAATATATTAAAGAAGAATCAATTTATGTGTATTTGAGTCCCTTTTTATTATTAACAAACATAAACAAGACAAAGAGAACGTTCGACACTTAATAATTACAAGGATAGAGAACTAAAAGTAGGAGAGGCAAAATGAAAAAAAGGAAGAAAAGTAAATGCATGAAAATAGCTGAAAAATCATGTGATTCCACTTAAGGAGCACAAAAGTTTATCTTATGCTTCAACTTCCTTCTCGCACTTCTCGAAATAGTATTTCGGCACAACTCGATATTGTAGATTGTGGAACATTCCTGGTAGTACTTCTAGATCTTCAAAAACCGCACACCCTTGGTGCGATGGTCACTTCACAAGTATAAGTGCTTGTGAGGTATGGGGTGTGGGATGTGGAGAGTAAGGGCCAGGGTTCAAGTCTCTAGGAAGGAGCTTCACACACATATACATTTAGAATTCTATCTTGTATATATAAAAAAATAATAATAATAATAAATTTTTTAAAAAAGGGCTAATTGTAACTTACCCACCTATAGTTTGGTCAAAATTTAAGTTGTCTATCTGTGGTTTAAAATTTGACACTTATCTAAAAAAAAAAAAAAAAAAAACTTCAAAACGCCAAAGTTTCCCAGCCTAGTTTTTGTTTATGGTGTAATATATTACAAATCTTGTCCATCAGTAAAAGAACTAAAGCTTCTCTATAGCCCTTCCTTCAAATCTCATAAAGTGTCACTCTGGTAGCAAGGACAATCGCCAGGTTTTAACGGGCTAGGAGAAACACCCATTTAATAGTCTAGAGCCATTTCGATCTTTGCAAATAAAAGCATATCCTTTCCAATGGTATTTTTTTCGAATTTCAAAATCCCCTGCAATCATTAATTCCTATATCAAAGCACACTCCATTAAACCCGTGAATTACAAGAACAAAGCAAAGATATAGATGAGACTCAAAGAGTCCATATTCGTATCAAATTTTCCTGGGTTTTTCTCTCTCTTTCTATTTCTCAATTAATCATTATATCTCTGTCAAAGACCCAAACTCTCGGACCAATAATATAGATTCAATTTTGAATGTGTATTTGTCTACGTATCACTGATTGCATAGTATATTTGGATTCACTTTTAATTTTTTTTAAAAAAATTATTGACTTATTTATTGAAAATTTTAACAAACGCAATTCATCCGGAAAAACATACGGTTTGAAAGCCAAAAAAAAGAAGGTAAGATTGGGCTGACAATCTAGGAAAAAAGTTTTCTTCTTCATGCTCTTTCCCTAGAGACTATGCAATTCCTACAAGAAAATTGGTCACTTTGTGTGTAGCAAAAGAGTTGGTGGAAGAACTAAATGATACTCCTAAACATGTTGTAATGAATTATTTATCAAAGCTGCAGATAGACCTCAACTTATTTATGTTTTTTCTTTGTATTTGAATTTTGTATAGTTGGGGAAAAAAAGGCAAAAAGAAAAAAATGACAAAATTCTTGGGACCAAAAACAAACAAAAAAGGAAACAAAAACAAAAAACACCAAGTCTTTTGGGGTCAAAGCCCATAAAGCAAGCTAAAGTTAAACAAACAATGGAATGGGTCATTGTTAACTCATTATTATCCTTATGCCTTTTCTTACCTTGTAAGTAAGTCTACATATCCAACCACAACTGGTTCAATCCACTGAACCAGATTAAAGTATGATGAGTCATCTACTTTCTATAAAAGGGCTTGGTGATATATGCTCTTTCCAGAAAATGCTTAATAAAATGATATTTTGTTTAACTATTATTGATCCGAATTTTGATGTGTTTGATTAAAAAAAAAAGTACAAGAAAAACAAAGAAAAAAAAAGAACAAGAAGAAAGAAAGAAAAGAAAATAAGGATTGAACTTGAACACGCAGAAAGAACATAGAACATGAACATGATCTTCCGAAAAAATAATGAAAGTAATAAAAAAATTAATTTTATTAATTTTTAAAAAAAGTTAGAGGAATTTTGTTTTTAGTTTTTTTATGTGGCTTTTATTTAGAGAAGTGCTATATCTACAACATTTTCACAATACTTTCACAATAAATCATAAGTGGTAAATTGTTATTGATTCTAATTTGAATTTACAACTTAAATTACTTTTTGCTCACCAATAATAATCAATAACAACTAGTCATTTAGAATTTATTATGAAAAAACTGTGGATATAACATTTCTCTTTTATTTATTTATTTAAATGTTGACATGTAATTTTTTTTTTTATTGTTAATTAAAAATTTTAATATTATTTTAATAGCCATATCAACATCTAATGTGCTAGCAATGCACTCTCTCCGACACATAGTCTATTTCCATTAGTAAGATGATGGTAGAGACTAAAATGAGAATGATTTTTCGATTTTAGGGACCTCATCTGGGAAAAAAAAGTGGGGACCATGACAGAAATTGGCCCAAAATGTAGGGACCAAAAGTATATTTATATCGAAGATTTTGTTAATAAATGGCCAAAGGACAGTGGTTAAAATATATTTAATACTTTATGTGGGGGTAAAGTTCGTCAGTCAACGTCGGGCCATAGTACTTGTACTAAGCCCAACCACAATAAGAAGCAAAGACACGGGCAGAGAACCCCCCAACCCAATCATGTTGGGCCGGGCTTGCTTAGGGGCGTCCGAGGAGGAGTACCTCCTCGGACGCACCAAATGGGAGTTCGATTCATACCCTTTACATGGCGAAAGGTCATCCAATATCAAGGAAGAGTGCATGACGTTCGGGGAGGGGGGCAACCACAACTGCCGCATTAAATGCCAAGGAGCTACTTTTCCAGCCGCATTAATGTGGAAAGGACAGGAGAACAGAATTATCTTGGCGAGTGCAACTCACAGAAAAGAAGGAGGATGTCCTATGGGACAGACACTCAAGTAGAGGCCCGGATGATTAACAAGTGTAGGGTCATTATCGTAGAAAAGATGCTATATAAGGGAAGAAAATCCCCATGGCTAGGGGATCGTGAGAAAGAGGAAGAAAAGGCAGAGAGAGAAAGAGAAAGGGTGTTGGAGAAATAAAGCATAAGATACAGCCCCACGGACTGTTATCCCAAGAGGTTTAGAGGAATATCCCCACGTCCAAATGATTGCATGGCTTATTCGTAACTATGTTCATGTTGTCAAGACCTAGTTACGTAACCTACTCTCTACAAATTCATTGTTGAGGGGGTTTTGGGCCAGAATCGCTTGCCTGTTGGGCACGAGCCCCAAAACCGCCCCTACAATTGGCGCCGTCTGTGGGAAGAACTTGTGTCTCGACAAGTGAAACAAGAAGGGATGGAAGGATCAGGTCCGCGCCAAACCGGACGTGCGGAATCTCAACGACAGGACAACTTTGTAAACCTCGAACGAGCGAAGGACCAAGATAATCAACGAGAGGGCGGTGTGAACACCTCTCACACGAGTAGAACTCGCTCAAAAGGGAAGGATCACGCGTCCCACCAGCACAACGAGCGGAAGGCTCTACAGCAAGAGATTGACAATTTGAAGAAGAAGCTGCGTCGAGCCCAGAGAAAACGCCCTTCACCCGTCTCGGACACTAGTAGTGGTGAGGACGGTGAATACAGGCGAAGGTCGAAAACCCCTCCGAGCAAGACGTTTTCCTATGAGGAAGAACGGCCTCACAAAGCGCGGCCGCAAAAGCCCGTCTTACCAAGGCCTGGCACAATGACGCCATGAGCAAGGCCCTGGATCGGATCTCCCGGTCGCCATTCACACGTAGAATAGAGAGGGCGATGCTTCCTCGGCGGTTCAATCAGCCAACGTTTGCCATATACAATGGTCGAACCGACCCCGTGGAGCACGTGAGCCAATTCAACCAGGAGGATGGCCGTCCACACCCAGGGACGAGGCGTTAATGTGTAAGGTGTTTCCATCCAGCTTGGGACCCCGGCAATGAGATGGTTTGATGCCCTCCCACCGAATTCTATAGATTCCTTTAAACAGCTGACGCGGGCTTTTGGTTCCCGTTTCATCACTAGCACGAGAGTCCCTCGGCCCCTCGATTCCCTCTTATCCTTATCCATGCGAGAAGGAGAAACGCTGAAGGCCTACTCGGACAGATATTGGGAAACGCACAACGAGATAGAAGGAAACTACGATGACGTCGCCATCAGTACATTCAAAAGGGGCTTGCCGACAGATCATGGCTTGAGAAAGTCTCTCACTGGGAATCCGGTCACCAGCGTGCGACAACTCATGGACAGGATAGACAAGTACAAAAGGGTCGAGGAGGACCAGCAGATTGGGAAGGGAAAGGCGAAGGTTGTTCCTCGGGAGAGGAGGGACTTCTGGTCGGACCGCTTCAACAAAGAAGAACAAGCCGAGAAGAGATTATATGGAACAGTCCGGACCTCATCGGGGCTCGGGTAGTCCACGCTGTGTTCCGAGAACCATTGCACGAGATCCTGGAAAAAGTAAAGCGCGAACCCTTCTTTCGGTTGCCGAACAAGATGGCGGGCGACCCCTCAAAACGCAATCAGAATCTATACTGTGCGTATCATCAAGAGCCCGGTCACACCACCGACGAGTGCAGGAGCACGAAAAACTATTTGGATCGGCTTGTCCGTAAAGGAAAGCTAAGGCATCTGTTGCACCGCCTTGAGCAGTCGAATGTCGAAACCGGACAAGGCACATTGAGGCCACCCATAGGCACGATAAATGTCATTCTTGCCGCACCTGGGAGAACCGATTCCGGCCCGTTTAAAGTAATGTCGGTGGGTAGGTTCCCGACAGAGCCAGGCGAAAGAGGATCCAAGAGAGCCAGAGTGAGGGCCCCGCCATTAATCGGGTTCACGGAGGAGGATAAGGAAGGAACTATTCAACCCCATGAAGATGCCCTATTCATGACGCTCAGAATAGGAGGTTATGACGTGAAGAGGGTGTTAGTTGATCGGGGTAGCGCCGTGGAGATAATGTACCCAGATTTATATAAGGGGCTGAACTTGAAGCAGGAAGACCTGTCGCCATACGATTCACCCCCGCTTAGCTTTGAAGGAAAAGTCGTCATCCCGAAAGGCATGATTAGGCTGCCTGTGCAAACAGATTTCGAAGTAGTGGAAGTGGACTTCATCGTGGTAGATGCATACTCCCCCTACACGACTATTGTGGCACGGCCATGGCTTCATGCACTAGGGGTTGTGTCGTCAACCTTGCACCAGAAAGTGAAATATCCGTCGGAAGGTCGAGTAAAAAAGGTAGTAGGGGACCAAGGAATGGCCGGACAATGCATGGTGTCGGCAATTTCTCGACGATCAAGCAGCGAACCTTCCACTTGGTAGGGAATAGCTTATAGTAATCAAGGACCCCGGTCCTAACTACGGGTAATGGAGGACCGGCCATAGAGGTGAGTGTGAGGAGCTGGAGAAAGTGCTCGTCGGATCGAGACCCGAGAAGTTTTTCCAAATTGGCTCGGAATTACCAAAGACAGAGAAGTCAGCGCTAATTAATTTTCTTCGACGAAATGAGGACGTATTCGCCCGGGATCCTTACGAAGCTCCCGGGGTTGATACAGACCTCATACGCCATCACCTTAATGTTAACCCGGCTATTACATCGAAGAAGCAGCCTCCCCGGCGCCCGTCAAAGGAGCATGCGGATGCTGTAAGAGAGGAAGTCTCAAAATTGAAGAGAGCTGGGGCTATTAAGGAAGTATTCTACCCCGAATGGTTGGCAAACACGGTCGTGGTGAAAAAGAAGAGCGGGAAGTGGCGGGTCTGCGTGGACTTCACGGACTTAAACAAGGCCTGCCCGAAGGATCCTTTCCCGATGCCGCGGATAGACCGACTGGTAGATGCAATCGTCGGACATCCCCGAATGAGTTTTTTGGACGCTTTCTAGGGCTACCATCAGATATCCTTGGCCACCGAAGACCAGGAAAAATCGCTTCGTCACCCCGGTTGGCAACTATCATTACAAAGTGATGCCCTTTGGCCTAAAGAATGCCGGGTCGACCTATCAAAGGATGATGACTAGGATGTTTGAGCAGTAGATGGGCAAAACTATCGAGGTGTATATAGACGACATGGTAGTAAAGAGTAAATTGGTGGCCGACCACATCAGAGACCTCGGCGAAGTGTTTCAAATCCTGAGAAGGTACAAGCGCGATCGAACGCATCCAAATGCTCATTTGGGGTGGGATCGGGGAAATTCCTGGGCTATATGGTAACCCACCGGAGAATCGAGGTTAACCCCGACCAAATAAGGGCCATTCATAGCATGCAACCTCCTCGGAATCCCAAAGAGGTCTAGAAGCTTACCGGCATGATAGCGACTTTAAACCGTTTCATCTCATCTCGGCGGACAATGGATGATGCGAACCTTTTTCCTCCTGCTGCACAAGTGGAAGGGTTTGAGTGGATCAAGAGTGTAATTTAGCCTTCCAACAGCTCAAGGAATACCTCGCCCGACCACCAATCATGTCCAGTCCCGACGCCGATGAGGTGTTGTATGCATACATCGCGATCGCCGCTCATGCGGTGAGCCTAGTGCTAATTCGAGAGGACAACGGCACGCAGCGCCCGTGTATTACGTAAGCAAATCGCTACAGGAGGCGGAGACCCGGTACCTCCCCTCGAAAAGGCAATATTGGCCGTCGTGCAAGCTACAAAGAAGCTCCCCCACTATTTTCAGGCACATACGGTAGTTGTGCTAACCCAACTTCCACTAAAATCAGTCCTCCGTAGCGCCAACTACACAGAAGAATAGCTAAATGGGGAACCATCTTGAGCGCTTCGACATTAGATACATGCCTCGCACCGCCATAAAGGGTCAGGTCCTCGCCGATCTGGTAGCAGAATTCGCGGAGCCCACCTTAGAAGGGGTGGAAGTGTCGGGATCACCGAGTGCCGATAGGAGATTGGTCGGCACGATTTCTCTACAAGAACACGATAAATAGAGAGCATACATCGATGGTGCAGCAAACCAAAGGGGCTCCGGGGTGGGACTCGTTCTAATCTCTCCCGAAGGTATAACCTTGGAAAAGTCGTTGAGATCGGGATTCCCGACAACGAATAACGAAGCCGAGTATGAGGCACTATTGGAGGGGATGTCTATGATCCGAAAGTTGGGTGGGAAATGTGCGAGCATATTCTCGGATTCGAGACTCATAGTGGGGCAAGTAAGTGGGGAATTGGAGGCGAAGGATGAAAGAATGCGAGGGTACCTTGCCCGAGCTAAACACCTGCAGGCCCATTTTTTGACTTCCGTTTAACGCATATACCCAGAAGTGGGAATACCCATGCCGATTCTCTAGCAACACTGGCCACCTCCTCGGCTCAGCCCCTTCCGCGAGTTATTTTAGTTGAGGACCTCTGCCGCCCAACGGAAGAGGAGCCCAACGGTATTCGGGTACACAACGTCGGGGAGGGACCAAGCTGGATGGACCCTCTTGTCCGGTTCTTGAAGCACGACTCCTTACCGAACGATAAGGTTGAAGTCGACAAAATCATGAGGAGAGCTCCTCGATTTTGGTTGTCCGAGGACTCCAAACTTTACTGACGCTCATTCGTAGGGCCATACTTGCTGTCTGTGCACCTGGGGGCTACGGAACTCATTCTGGAGGAGTTGCATGAAGGGATTTGCGGAGGCCATACGGGGGGCCAGTCCCTCTCCCACGGGGCCATGACGCTGGGTTATTGGTGGCCGAGCATGCATAAGGAGGCTCTAGAATATGTGAAGAAGTGTGACCAATGCCAAAGGTTTGCTCCGAATATACATCAGCCGGGCGAAGTACTTAACCCGTTGTCCAGCCCTTAGCCATTCGCACAATGGGGCCTAGACATAATAGGGCCGTTTCCCAAAACTGCCGGGAACAAGAAGTTTCTTCTCGTCGGCACCGATTATTTCACGAAATGGGTCGAAGTCAAGTTACGGCAAACATTAGGGATGTCGATGTTAAGAAGTTTATCCGGAAAAATATTGTCACCAGGTTCGGGACCCCACACACCACGATCTCGGACAATGGCCTCCAATTTGACAGCAAGGCCTTTAGGGAATATTGCAATGAACTCGGGATTGTCAACCGATACTCCACACCAGCCTACCCGCGAGAGTAACGGACAGGCGGAAGCCATCAACAAAACCATAGTGAATGGACTGAAGAAGAGGTTGGACGACGCGAAAGGGAGGTGGGTTGAAGAGCTAGCCCATGTCTTGTGGACGTACCGCACCACGCCTCGCAGTCCACGGGAGAAACCCCATTTTCGTTGACCTACGGGGCCGAGGCCGTCATCCCATTAGAGATAAACTTTCCCTCCCAGAGGACTACTCGCATTCGACCCCATTGCTAACAACGGACTTACGGAAAAAACCTGGACCTCCTCGAGGAGAGAAGGGAAAGCGCGATGGTGCACCTAGCTTATTATCAGCAAAAGCTCAAACAGGGCTATGACGCCAAGGTGAAGTCGAGGCCCTTGACGCCCGGGGATCTAGTGCTGAGGAAAGTCCTGGGCACCGCGAGGAACCCCGCATGGGGAAAGCTTGGACCAAATCGGGGGCCCATACCGTATCACATCCGTGGGCGGCATTGGAGCGTATTTTTTTTGGAAGACTTGGACGAACGTGTAGTGCCACGTCCATGGAATGTAAATAACCTTAAAATGTACTTTTATTAATGAAAGACACTATACTTGATGCCGTACTCTTTGTACAACTATTTGGGATAAGTGTTAAACAGAACCCAAGTCCCGCATGGCTCCTCGGACCACAGACTTGGGGGAAATTAACCACACCACGATTCTTAATAAGTGTTAAACAGAACCTAAGTCCCGCATGGCTCCCGGACCACGAGACTTGGGGGAAATTAACCGTTATGCGATTCTCAGTAAGTGTTAAACAGAACCCAAGTCCCGCATGGCTCCCCGGACCACGACTTGGGGGAAATTAACCACACCACAATTCTCAATAAGTGTTAAACAGAACCCAAGTCCCGCATGGCTCCCCGGACCACAGACTTGGGGGAAATTAACCGTTATGCGATTCTCAGTAAGTGTTAAACAGAACCCAAGTCCCGCATGGCTCCTCGGACCACGACTTGGGGGAAATTAACCACACCACGATTCTCAATAAGTGTTAAGCAGAACCCAAGTCCCGCATGGCTCCTCGGACCACAGACTTGGGGGAAATTAACCACACCACGATTCTCAATAAGTATTAAACAGAACCCAAGTCCCGCATGACTCCCGGACCACAGACTTGGGGGAAATTAACCGTTATGCGATTCTCGGTAAGTGTTAAGCAGAACCCAAGTCCTGCATGGCTCTTGACCCACAGACTGGGGGAAATTAACCACACCACGATTCTCAATAAGTGTTAAACAGAACCAAGTCCGGTATGGCTCCCCGGACCACAGACTTGGGGGAAATTAACCGTTATGCGATTCTCACTAAGTGTTAAATGGAGCCCAAGTCCCGCACGGATTCTCAGCCACGGACTTGGGAGAAATCACCAGAGCCGTTTTTGCCCAATTATGAATTATCGCTATTCTAACGTACTCATTCATTTATACTTAACTTTCAAACAAGAAATGACAAAATCAATATCCATTCATGATGAAAACAAAATAGAATAAAGCAACGATATCCGAAATGAAATAACTTTTGTCATTTAATCTTCAAAGTAGCTCGGTTCACAAACATTAGCAATGATTAAACAAAACGAAGCACAAAAAGCAAAACAAATGAATTCCTATACTACGTCCCTAAGAGCCCCGAGTCGGAGCAGGTGATCATCCGCTGCTGGGTTCTCCGGGACAATCTCTGGGGCTGTGCAAGGATCTCGCCGATGCGAAGACTGTCCTCGGGTGATTGGCCCTGCGTGGCTTGCTCCGTGCCTGAGCCTCGGGAACAGAGGAGTCTGTTGGAGGAGGCTCGGTGGAGGCGACCTCGTCGGGAATCTCGCGTATCTCCTCGGGGAAAAAGATGTTCTCGGCTTTCCGAGATCAGAATCTCTTTGGGACGGCTGCCCGATCCAAGGCTACACCCCGGGACGTGGTGACGTATTCCCTGCAGACGGTGGCAACTTCCTCGGCCAGTCTCTCCTCGCATCGTGGACTCCACGTTCATATGAAGCCGCCACGGCCTTCTCGGCAGACTTCCCTGGACAAGCGAGCTTCCTCCTTGGTCCTTGCAAGCTCGGCCTTAAGCTCGAAAACCTTTGTTGCTCATTGTCAACTTCTCCTCGAGTGGCGGGCGCTTGCGCAGGCTCGTCGGCTTGCTTTTCAGCATTTTTAAGGCCGCTTCTGCACTCGCATTGGCCTTCTTCACCTCCTTTAGTTCATTACTCGACGATCAAAATCTCGTTTGAGATCGCCACGTCCCTCTCGGTGCAGAACGGACCGAGCCTCCCTATGCATATCCTCACGAGCCTTCTTGGCCCACTTCTCAGCAACGTAAATTTGTTGAGTGACCTACGCTCGGACGGAAATGAAAACACTATTAAAACATGACGATAAGAAGGTACACAGTATAGAGACAAGATGGAAGATTCCACTTACCATGGCCATGTCCCTCTTCAGTGACATGAAAAGTTAAGGCCGACGAGTCTTCCCGAGACCCTCCATGTCACGAGGCAAGAGAAGAGGCTGCTGCGGGGCCTCGGCCAAGAATGAGGCCTGCTCTCGTTGGGATTCCCATAGGATCGCATCCCGGAGGATTGGGGCACCCTCTAACTCGATCCGAGGAGACCATGTCCGTTGTCCCCTAAGAATGGCTGCCTCATCTCGGCTCTCGGTGGACCTGGTCCTTTTCTCTCGGGGCTCTTTCGTCTCCTTGCCCTTCTTTTTAGGCCCGGCCTTTTCACGGGCAATCTCTCCCTCCTCCGTCTCTTCTACGGGCCTTTTTCGCCTTAAGTTAGGCATAGGCTGCAGCGCCGCATCCGACGAGGGAGGGAGAGGAGGAACGGGAGCTTTAGGGGTAGTCTGTCCCTTCGAGACGTCCCCTGGAGGTCTGCCCCTTGGACCTATTAGATAGAAGGCCCCCGAGGCCGGTCCTTGGCTGGAGATCCATTCCTTCTTCTTCTTCTGTGTCTTCGCCGATATCAGGTTGTGCGATGACTAAACCCGATACCAGAGCCGAGGTGCGATCTAAATCGGCGTCAGTCGGAGAGCTCTACTACTCGACCGACGCCTCCCCTTCCTCGGTAAATTGAAACTGGTCTATCCGATCCTCTAAGGATGAATGCGAAGAACCAGCCTCCTCCTCCGGGATAACAACTCGGGGAAAGGCGCGTTGGGAAGGTAAATGAATAGGAGGCAAGTCTGTTGTAGCGAGAAACCCCTGGTACGGATACGTCAATGCGTGCCAATCTCGGACTACCAGCCCTTATAGCTTGTCCGGCTTCCACCAAGGATCGAGTGAGTGGAACGTAGTCCAAAATCAAAGGAGCCGACCGTAGTTGTCCGTCCTCGCTAACGAAAATCTCGGACCTCAAGAGGTAATTTAGAGCCTGGATGTTGACCAAGCTCAGCCGAGGGGATGTTCGCTCTTTGTCGCAAAGGCCGTTAAAAGGTTTATGTTAGTCCGAGGAGACATGCAACCAAACCAACAAGTTTAAAATAAAAGAAAAAGGGGGAGAGGAGCTCAAAACTAAGGTCCTCCCCACGGAATCTAGTTCTACCACACCCCACTGGCGTTCCCGCCCTAGTCGGACAAAGTGAGGGCCGTCATGCCATGGTCGGAGACGATCAAATGGTCGTCCTTCGTGCCTTTGCTAGACTTCGGAAGGCAGGATATCAACCTCACTTCGTCAGTCCTGGACTTTAGATAGTATGAGTCGCCGAACTTATGGCATTCATAAAGATGAACCACGTCGTGCCATGAAAGGCCGAGGTTCATCTGATCGTTCAGGGCGTCGACACACCCCAGGATCCGGAACAGGTTCGCGGTGCATTGATGGGGGGCCAATCTATGACCACGTAGGTAATCCCTAGTTATTCTCCCCATTGGAATCGTCATTCCTCCTTCCACGAAGGCTATCATTGGAATTGCGACTTCCCCTGTTTTCCTCTTGAGCAAAATATCCTCCCGATGGCAATACTCTAAACCTACCTCCGGTAGAATATGATACTTCGCCCTCAAGCCCGCCATACCGACCGGAGAATCTACCATTTTCTCAAGCCTACCCATCCCCTCTAGTCCTAAAACAACTTGAAGGCGGTTTGAATAATGGAGAATAACGAAGAAGAAGCGCGCACTTACGGGTAAGAAGCTCAAAGGAGTCTTCAAGAGAATGGCAGCGGAAGTGAGAACGGACTGAAGGAGAAAGCTCGAGACGTTTCGAATATTGGAGTGCTCGTCAAAAGTGAGGGACGAACGCCTTCAAAACCTGTTATACTCGGAAGAAGTTGAATGGACACACTTACGTCTAGAGCGAGTGAAACGTTGTCCACCGTAGATCCGGTCTCCAACCGTTGGATTGGATGAGTGTAAAACCTCAAAAGCTGCGATTACTTTCCCGGGTCATTAAACGCCCTCGGCATTAATGAGGCACGTGAGGGCATACCCCCTTACACGTGTGAAGCAGGAATGCACCACGAATCGTCCAGTGGGTATCAAAATCCCGCCTTTCCTCCTCGGGCCAAGAAGAAAAGCCGGAATTTTGAGGGGCTATTGTGGGGGTAAAGTTCGACACCAACGTTGGGCCATAGTACTTGTACTAAGCCCAACCACAATAAGAAGCAAAGACACGGGCGAGAGAACCCCGACCCCAATCATGTTGGGCCGGGCTTGCTTAGGGGCGTCCGAGGAGGAGTACCTCCTCGGACGCACCAAATGGGAGTCCGATTCATACCCTTTACATGGCGAAAGGTCATCCAATATCAAGGAAGAGTGCATGACGTTCGCGGGGGGCAACCACAACTGCCGCATTAAATGCCAAGGAGCTACTTTTCCAGCCGCATTAATGTGGAAAGGACAGGAGAACAGAATTATCTTGGCTAGTGCAACTCACAGAAAAGAAGGAGGATGTCCTATGGGACAGACACTCAAGTAGAGGCCTAGATGATTAACAAGTGTAGGGTCATTATCGTAGAAAGGATGCTATATAAGGGAAGAAAATCCCCATGGCCAGGGGATCGCGAGAAAGAGGAAGAAAAGGCAGAGAGAGAAAGAGAAAGGGAGTTGGAGAAATAAAGCATAAGATACTGACCACGGACTGTTATCCCAAGAGGTTTAGAGGAATATCCCCACGTCCAAATGATTGCATGGCTTGTTCGTAACTATGTTCATGCTGTCAAGACCTAGTTCTGTAACCTACTCTCTACAAATTCATTGTTGAGGGGTTTTTGGGCCAGAATCGCTTGCCTGTTGGGCCCGAGCCCCAAAAACCGCCCCTACACTTTATATTTAAATTCATAATATTTTCACAACAAATTGTAAATAGTAAGTTATTATTGGTGAATAAAAAAATGATGTTAACGGTGAGCCCAGATTAGAATCAATAACAATTTGTCATTTGGAATTTATTGTGAAATTATTCTAAAAATTTTATTAACGTAGTATTACTCAAATAATTTTTTTATACATTTTTCAAAAAAAAAAAAAAAAAGAGAGTCAAATTGTACAAATATATCTAAAAAAGTACACATAGTGTGCGTTTGGAACTCACGTTGAACATGCGTTTCTGTGTTTTGTTGAAAAATGGTGGGTTAAATGCGACATTCACGGGACCCGTAGGTATAGAATTTAGCCAAAAAAAAACCTTTAATATTGGGTCCCATATGGCACTATTCATATTTAAAAATTATTTTGTTACAGTATTTTCAGTAATAAATTTTCAGTTTTTAGCAAATAAGCGATATCCAAACAAACCCATAGAGTTCGTTTGGGATACGCTAATTTTGCTGAAACTAAAATTTTTTTGCTGAAAATACTGTAGATAAAGGTAAAATTTAGTTGAAATAGTACAGTGGGATCTATGAATAATATAAAAAAATTACAATGAGACTCATAAATAGTAAAAATAAATAATTTGAATAAAAAAATAAATTGACAAAAATAATTTTTACTAAACTGACATGTAATCGCAATAAGTTTATATGCATGAGTCAATGAATGACGCCTATATTATTTGTAGGGACACGATTTGTTTAACGGGCCAAGAGTAACGTTGGGCTCGTATACAATGGACCCCAACAATATGATTTGTAGAGAGTGGGCTTGGATGGCAAGACATTGGGCACAGGTGGACGATTTGATCACGGCGTCCATGATAATTCTTGTACGGGCAGGCCTGGCTTGACCAGCCAAGCCCTCCGTTGGAACGGGTTGTAGAACCTTTGTCCTCGGACGCCGTCCAAAAATCGTTGTATTATTCCCTTTCTCCCCCTTTTTTTTACTTGGGAGAGAGAGAGCCCCTTCTTTTCTCGGGGTGTTCTTCCTTTTATACCCGCTTTTCTTCTCTTCCTTGAAGTTCACGTGTAAGTCTCATCCTTTTTTGAGGTGCGGTGTCTGTCTGTCAACCCATACTCCAGTATGGTTTGGTGTCGCTGGGAAAGTTACAGGGTATGGTTTCAGAGCGTGGACTTGTCGACACACGTGCTTGGTATTATGATGTTGGTAGCTTTTTCCCTTACCCCCCCTCTGAACTCAATTTCTCCCTTTCCTCGGGTATCTCATGAGGTGCCGAGCAAGAGGTCGTCCTCGGCAATGGTTCTCCTCGGCTTGGGCCGTAGCCCCTGGGCTCCCATGCAGAACGAGCCTGGGCCGCGAATTCACTAGCCCCACATTATTTATATATATATATATATATATGCACTATAATTCATATATATTTATAGATTTTTAACTTATACCCAGGAACCATTATAAAAAGAGCAAACCCAAACAAAAACAGATGGGCATGGTGTACAAAGTACAAATAGAAACAAACAACAAAAACACAAATAATTTGTGACTCATGTCATGCGAGGCCGAGGTGTAAGTCCAAATGGACCAAATCCCAATTCCCAACAAGGAAAGGCGGAATGTACAATTTGTACATTGTACATTTGGCGCTCTTTATGCTCCTTTTATAGAAACAAAGCGTACTTCTTTTTTTATTAATATATATATATATATATATATATATTTATATATAAAGCAAAACTTAGATATAGTATCTTACATGCTATGCGTTAGGTTCCTTCCCTTAAAAACTGCGATGTGGCTATTTCACATATATTAGCAAACGGGCAATAAAATTACTACTTTCCGTTAGAAGAATGAATCAATTAATCTAGCATTGAACTTCAACACATTCTCTGTTCATTCCCATGGCTTTCATTGAAGGATCGAAATTAGAAGAGGATGAAGGTCGTAATCTTTTTAGCAACACATTCACTAACCCATTTCAATAGGAATACCATCTAATTGACTAAATCACAATACTTCTTGGCACAACCCACAATATACCATTTACTGACCTACCATAAAGCCTTCATTATACCCGGATACATCATCCCTTCACAAAATCTCAATCCATTATTCAATGTCCTTACAGGATCCTCCGAAACTTCCACAATTTTTAACGTCATCACTATTTTTTTTTATTCTTTTTATTTTAGGTTTTGTATCTTATATATTTATTATTTATATTTTTTAATATGATTTAGAACTTTTAAGATTTATTCAAAGGCAAAAACCTCCTCTCATACAATTTTTTATTTTGTTTTGGACTCTTCCTTCTCTCATTCTCTAATTTTTGGGTCACTACATCACTATTAGGGTTTTTTAATTATAATTTTACTATATCTTCCTACACGTTTCTAATATTTTATTTAAAATAAAAACACCTGCAAAAAATACTTCTCCAGTCCCACTAATGGAAACAATTTGAGAACTAAATATGGAACCGCCATTTGGAGACAAGTGTGTGGCGTGGAAGCGGGGGTCGGCAGAGCTCTTTCATTGTCGCTTTCCTTTCCTTGCTGTTGCTTACAGGTCCCACTCATCCACTTGCCTATCGTTCATTGTACTTTTACCCATTTCCCACCTTCACATCAATGCTTTTTTTTTTTTTTTTTTTTTCGATATTATATCAGATTCACGTGTCAATTGCTTATTAGTATTTAGGTTTTTTTTTTTTTTTTGGTAAATTACAAAATTGATCATATCCTTTACACAATATTTTAATGTGATCCTTAACCTTTTCAGTGTCGTGTTAATTTGGTATTTGCCGTTATCACTTGGACGGAAAAAACTGATATATAAAATTGAATGATAAAAAATTATTTTTTATGCCACATCAGAAGCCAACTATACCACCATGTTAGGGTTTTTTTTTTTTTTTTTAACCAAATTAAATCTAAGAGACGTGATAACCAAAATCTTAGATTTTGGGTTCTACTAATTTTTTTTTTTTTTTTATTTATTGTACATGGAAGATAAAGCATGATCTATGCTTCCAACTTAGGGAACGATAAATTTTTAGTTGTTATGTTATATATAAATTTATTGAATTTGGTTTGGTTTTGAAGTAGAATTTGGGAATTCTATAAATTTTGAAGTTTTAAGTCTTGGAGTTTTTGGTATTGCGTCTCAAGATATGTTGATTTTAATTCTTCACCTTAAATGTTTTTTATATAGGTTCATGTGATTTTTGTTTTCTCATTAAAAGTTATGATTTTTGGTTGATTAATTATTTGTTTGGATTAATTTCAATTAATTATTTATTTGGATTCAACATAAAAGATGATGGAATTAGGTATTATAATTTTGATATTGTTCCATGTTTTGAATTTTCTATATTGTTATTACTACGAGAAAGTAATATTACTACTCAAATTTGAAAATTGGTGTATCTTCCTCATATCATGGTCTTTGTTTATATATTTGTAGTTTATATTAGTTTTGAGTGTATGTGTGTGTGTGTGTGTGTGTGTGTGTGTGTGTGTGTGTGTATAACTATTGAGAGTTTTGCTTTATTAATTTAAGAATTGTGAATTACTTTGTAGGTTTCGGTAACTATGTACTTGCAACTTAATAATGTTCAATGTTAGACAACACTTTTAAATTATGGAAAAGTATAGAAGTTAACTATTTCTTCATTTTCTTAAAAAAAATACTAACTAGCAAAATGTTTGTTTACTCATTGTTGGATCTTTTTTTTTTTTCAAAGTCAATAGCTTTTCCATGCATCACATAGGTTATCAACTAGTTTTATTGATTTCAGTTCATTGTGCTTTAGCTCTTTCTAGCGACTTTATTGTGCCTAGATTTTAGAATGAGGAAAAAATGTGACGTTTTTTATTTGAATTTAAGAACATATTTTATTGATCATCGTAGTAAATCTTTGTATACAATATCCAACAACAAATGTGGTGTTTCTTCAATCCTAACATCAATACTTACAAGAGTATGAGCTTTGTGAGCTTGAACCCTTGTATTATGTGTGTATTTGACATTAGTTTATTTAACTTTTTGTAATTATTTTTTTATTAAAAGTGTATTAAAATATACTTGTATTATGAAAAAGTAGTTTTTTTTTTGGTTAGGTAGATTATTATTTGTGAGTCTCACAATTATGTTTTTGGTAAAGAAAAATCAATACAATTAATTAAATACAAGTCTCACGCTATTAATTTTCTCAAAATGTAAAGTACTTTTTTGCTTATTGTATGTCCCATTTTTTTAAATAATAGTACTTTCAGCAAAAAACTGAATAAGTTGTTTTGAAATCAAAACTATAGACTAACTATTGCACTTAAGGCCCATTTTCGAAAGTGGCCGAAATGTGATAGAGCTCTTTCAATAGGTTGCCACAAAAGGATAACATGTCACAGAGCATTTCTTAGATTTAAACCACGCTAAACACGCTCAAAGCTCGATTCATAGTTGAAATATGCCAAATTGAGCAAGAACGAGAAGAATAGGCCCTTTATTATTGGGCTCATTTATGAGCTTTACAAAGATTAAGATCTAGAAAAAGTAAGAAAAAAATGGGAAGGAAGAACAGAGATTCAGACCAAAGGACCTTCAACATTTCAAGTAAACTTGGGTGATTTTGAAAGTGTAATTTTGGTATTGAGGTGTAATAAAATTGTTCTTCTCTTTCTGGGTTTCAAAACAGCTTTTGAATCACAAAAATCAGACTTGAAATGAGATTTTGTAGTCTATTTTAGTGAAATTGAGTCGTTTTGGGCCCAAAAGGATTGGCATTTAGTCTAGTGGGCTGGTTCTTTTTCTTTTTCGAATCCAGTTGGCAAGTCAGCCCGTAGTCAATAGGTAAAAATTGGGTCAAGGTTGACGACGAACACCAAACGATTTGACAGATTTTTCATCTAAATTGCATTCTAAAAACGACAAGCCGTTTAGTTAAATTTTAGGTGCATTACTTAATCTTAGGAGTTAGGATGCGTTGTTTTATTCTTTGAAAAATTTTGAAAAATGTTGCGTTTTTGTCTTTCTTCTTCCTTATTTGTTGGACGTAAATAAAATCAGTTCTTGGCTTTGGAAATTTTATGTACTAGCACATGATGGAATTTTTATGTGTTACCGAGAAAAAAAGTTTGATTTCAAATATATTTGGAGCTGTTTTATTCAAATATATTATGTGACAATTATAAATATCATTTATGTGTAAGTTTAGTCATATAACTTTTCTAATAAATCATGTAACTTATTTTAAATAATATATACACATTTTTATGTAATAGATAGGAAAAGATAGTCTCATTCATATTGATTGCCATCTAAATTCACATCTTTATCTTGTGAGGTCCAACGGAATATTTTGGCTTGGCTCCACTTGAAAAAATAGTCTACAATTACAAAAGTTAAGCTCTTTCGTAGTTGTACTTTGGTTATATAATGTATTATAAAACTAATTTAAAATACTATTATTACTATTTTCATGTGTATTCTAATAAGTATTATATGAACTTTAATTATTAATAAAAAAATGAACTAAGAAAACCTCAGCCGGTTTTGTAGTAAAATAAAATCAACGCATGAGTTGCACGAAAAGGAATAAGAAATACAGACCAATAGGAAGCTTTGGAGTAAAATCACACCATGTTCATTATTCAATCAAACAGAGCGTTACAAAGCATAACAGATCAACACAATACAGTTTCAGCCAAAGAAAAAGAAGATAGAAAGCAAGACATTACAGAAGAAGCAGAAGCAGAAAACTGCAAACCTAATAACACAGAATTTATTTTACGTAATCAAACTAACCAACAGAAGCATACCATGGACTCCACTCTGTTTCAACTTTATGTGTGAACGTGATTTTCTCCGGAACAAGCTTTAAAATAATGATGTGATGAAGATCAAGCCTACATATATAGTATTGATAAAGATTCAGAGAGAGTTGACGTTCAGAGTTACAAGTTGGATAGTGTCTTGGCAGCTGCATGGTAACGCCATTGGATAGTGCACATAAGTTTTGAATCCTTTTCCTTTAAATATATTTTTTTTTTTTTTTTTTTTTTTTTTTTGAGGAACCGAATATGGGGTTTTATAGGACTTTAATCTAATGCTTTGGCGTTGTGCACATGCTATAAGTAGTAGTGTACTTGATAAAGGCTCAAACATAATTGTCCATTGTAATATTAATCGTTGCAACTTTGCAAGTTCGTTCGAGTGTCCTTTGAAGTTTCCTATCTAAATCTAAATGCTTCTAAGTTCTATAACTTGTATTCGGACTGATTAATATCGGCTAATAGTGGTATTTCCAATTTCTTTCTAAAAGAGAAGGTTTAGTCAGTGGTCCATGATTTGAACTCCCAAAAAATATAAAAATTGACCCCTCTTCAAAAGAAGAAAACAAAACAAAACAAATTTTTTTTTAAGGAACTTAAAAAAGTTTAAACAAGATTGTAATATCTCATAAAAAACAATATAAAATTACCAATAGATTATAAAATTTTTATACAAACTCCACTTAAATTCATCATTTATTGACGTAACAGATGACAATTATTTAGTGGTTGTAGTACAATTATATTAAATCAATATGGCTAAAGAAATCTCATTATCAAGTAAAAAAATAAAACACCTGATATGAGTAATAAAATGTTGTTTAAGAAGTTTTAGGTTTTGTTGTATATGTTTGTTATGCTTAGTTTTTATAATTTTTTAAACACTCATATATTTTTATTTACTACTAATTTTTTCTTAATCTTTGAGATGAAAAAGAATGCAAGTCACGTGAGATATCAATTTGGAAGAAAAAAATATTTTTAAGAAAATAATTAGAATGATAGTTTCTTTAAATAATTTTTTTATTGGTGTATTGCTTTGTTATTTATGAGTCGAATGATTTTTTATTGGTGTATTGCTTTGGTATAGTTTTAGTTTACTTTTATTAAATTGATTTGGTATAGTTTTCAGTTTTTAACAATGGTAGGTGTAGGGACACGATTCTCAAACGGCCCAACAATGACGTTAGGCTCGCACGTGAAGGATCCCTCACAATAAGATTTGTAGAGAATGGGCTTGAAAGGCTAGCGTTTGGTCACAGGGCGTTGGCCCAAACCGGACTTTAGGGAAACTCGGATAAGAAAAAGGCTTCAGCCTGGATATCCAAGCCCTCTGACTTTGTAACTTGAGGGATTGGACTCCTCGGATCATGTCCGAGGAGCACTAATGTCTTTCTCCGGTTACCTGGCGGTGGGTTTTCCGTGGTGGTGTACATATATTGTCCGGGCATTCTCATCCTCGGAGTTTTTCCCAGGAAGTGAGATGGGGGATCCCCTTTTCGATTAGTTTATCTTCTCTTTTATACTAGCCTACGTTCGCTGTCCCTCGTCCACGTGTAGGGTCAACTTTTCCAGGATCGACATTTGTCCCGTCGGTCTAATCCGAGAATTGGTGGGGATGGTAGATAAAGCCTAAAAATCCGGTTACGTTAGGTGTATAGTCTTATCCGGGAAGGGTAATAAGGGTAACTTTCCCAAGATATTTTAGATCTTTTTACGGATTTGTTCTTATAGCTCTCTTTTACCCCTTTTGTCAAGGGAGCTTTAGGCTTGCCAAGGACTAAACCGTCCTCAGCTGCATATCTGGGCCATCCTCGGCCTTATACTTTTAAGCTTGGGCCATAACTTTTTTCAGCTTGGGCCTGCGGGCTCCCCATGAGCAAGTGGGCCTGGCCCATAAACTATTGGGCCCCACAATAGCCCCTCAAAATCCTGCTGTCCAACATCTTGGCTGGAAATGTGGGTTTTGGTGATACCGAGCCTTATTATGGTTCATTTATTTCAGCCCTTGAATGACGTTGGCGACCCTTCAACAACCTAGAGAATGTACCGGTCTACGAGCCGTTCCCCTGAATTTGCGCACGTTGCCCTTATACCGTTTGGGTATCCGAGGCGCGTCTTTAATATCTTCCCTTTACGAAACCTCCCGGATCTAACGGCTATTGATGGCGTGGGAGAACGAAACGGCGTATTCTTAATTGTAGATTTCCCTGGGGATCCGAACGTGTTATGTACCCTTGTCTTCTTCCCCTATATAAAGAGAGAGACAAAAACCGATTTTATCATACTTGAATCCTTCATATTCCTCCCGAGTCCAATCCTTCCCTCTGGTTGTACCTTATCCGAAAAAAGGTTCACCACAGTAGTCAGCCATGAATAAACCCTTTCATTCCCAAAAACACCATGTCCTAATAAAGCTCGAGATGGCTCGGTCGGGGCAAGGATGGCGGAGACTCAAGATTTGTCTCCCCTTCCTTTTAACCAAAATCCGAAGCGGGGACTCGTCACATCTCACTTTCAGCGTGACCGAGTCAAAGACATCCATCATCACCACCATCCACTCTGTCATGAGCATATCTAACATGGCGCCGGCGTGTTAGGAGTTAGGGCTGGGGCGGGGACTAAGTGCCCCCGCTTCTTCCTCTCTTCGTTCACTGGCGCCCCCCTTTGCCTCTCTTTCTTCTTCTATCCACCACCAGATCCATCCTGGTACTTTTCCTTCTCCCTCTTTTGCTCCTTTCTCTTTCTTTTCATCTCTTCTCTCTTCTTCTCCTCCTTCTTACTCATGTCCTCCATCTTCTTCATTCATCTCCTCCATCCTCTTCTTCCTTTGCGCTCCTTGATGACAAGAGCTTGCTGAAGTGCTTCCATGTGTTCCAATTCTTCTTCCTTCTCCTTCATCTTTTTCTAAAGAAGGTTCTTCTCTTGATATGAACAAGATCTTGAGGCGAGAGATTGGAGAGACTTTGAAGGCGAGTTTAAAAGACATCTGATTGTTTACTTATCCGTATTGCGGATGCTATTGTTGCTTTGGCAATTCATTTTTGTATAGGCTTGTTTAAGCCCTTCTTTGTACGTTGTAATAATTTTTCATATTAATAAAAGTTGCTGTTACTTTACTTCGCATGTTCTGTTTTTATGTTTTTACAAGTTTACAAGCGCTGCTCGGCACAATAATATAGCATTTGAATCAATGACAACTAAGGCTAAAATATTTGCTAATAAAAAGATATCATCATAACTTTAATAAAATTATTCAACATAGCAATGCCGACCAGTGAGGGACGAAACTCACCTTAAAATTAGCCGAGATGAGGACTAAGTGCTCGATACGGTATAGGAAGTAACTATCCGAGGACATGTCACCCGCCAAATGAACAGTCTCCTTAAGCTAATGAACATTGGGTCATTTCGCCATCTTCTTAACACACTAGCCTTAACCTTTTACAGTATTTGAGCCGAGAGCCTTCCCCATCCGAGTAGTTGGTTTTCCCATAGCTTGAGTCCGAGGACCATGCAAGTCCTAGGTTATGTCCAAAACTTATGTTTTTTTTTTTTTTTTTTTTTTTTTGTGTACTTGGTTTCCCCATAGGCTTAAGTCCGAGGACCATGCAAGTCCTAGGTTCTGTCCAAAACTTATGTTTTTTTTTTTTTTTTTGTGTACTTGGTTTCCCCATAGGCTTGAGTCCGAGGACCATGCAAGTCCTAGGTTCTGTCCAAAACTTATGTTTTTTTTTTCTTTTGTGTACTTGGTTTCCCCATAGGCTTGAGTCCGAGGACCATGCAAGGCCTTGGTTCTGTCCAAAACTTTTTGAGTTCAGATTCTCCCTTTCTTGAGATATTTCACGAGGCGCCGAGCAGGGGTTGTCCTCGGCAACGGCTACTTCTCGGCGCGGGCCACAGTCCCCGGGCCCTCATGCAGAGCGGGCCTGGGCCGCGAAGTCACTAAGCCCACGAATTAAGAGGTATTTCTACAACCTTTGGCCACGCGGTATTCTCTGACGTCCCAATGTTCGAGGTGCGCCTTTACGAGGCTTCTTTAATCTTGTGGTTGTAGTTGACGTTGGAAGTTGAGCCAGAGTCATTTTGTCGTAGCGTTCCTTGGGACGCTGCGAGAATTAAATGCCACCACCTTACCTTTTAAATAAATAGGAGAGAAAGGTGTTTTACCTTCGCACAAGTCCTTAAGTTTCCTCCCTTAGTATATCATGTCCGAGGCGAGGGTTGAGGAAAAAGAACTCTTTCCGCCACGGAGGCGCCGTGTCCTCCCGAGACTCAAAGTAGTGAGGTACGGGCACAAGAAGCATAAGTTCAAGAGAATACTCCATTTCGATCGAGGGGAAAGGGTGTCTCTCCTTCTTTTAGCCAAAATCCGAAGCAGGTTCTGTTCATGCCAGAGTTTTGGTGTGTCGGAAGAAAGATTCTCCGCCGTCGCGCGCCGCGCCTTGTGGCGGGCAAATATTTAGAGAAAGCCCCTCAACTTCCAACTCCCTACACCTTTCCTTCAGCGGTGTCAAGTTCAAGTTGGGTTTCTTTTCTTTGCCGAGTCATGGGTATGTAAAAGCATTGAGGAAGAACAAGGTCTTGGAGCAAAGAGCCAACCTCTCTCCTCGACCCACCTCATCGGCTTTCTCTTATTCTCTTGTATCTTTCTTTTTGGTTATGTGGTTAGCTTTAGTAGCCAACCTCTCGTCTGATCTTGCTCCTCGGCTTTGTTTTATTCTCTGCATCTTCCTACTCAATTATGTAGTGAGCTCGTGGTTTCGATTCCAGCTTTTCATTGTCTGTTGTACTACTTCTTTGTTTTAGTAAAAATAGAAATTTATTTTCATGTTTTGAGTACTGATCCTTTGGGCAACATTACTTTGTGAATGGGTGTGCTCCATGTGTGTGTTGCTTCAAGAATATTTAGAGCATGATACCTTGAAACATAATCTAACTAATTCTAATTTACCAGTACTACCAGGCATTATATCGATAATTCATAGTAAATCAAATTTAGGAAACTAACCGGGGTAACAGTTGAATATTCTGTGATAAACGCGCGAATACCGCCCAAGACCGATAATCCCTAAATAATCCATCCGAGCGGTCGATCGGGAAGTAGGGAGCTCCGACTGTGCTTTTATGTACTTGGTTTCCCCCATAGGCTTGAGTCCGAGGACCATGCAAGGCCTAGGTTCTGTCCAAAACTTTTTTTTTTTCTTTTGTGTACTTGGTTTCCCCATAGGCTTGAGTCCGAGGACCATGCAAGGCCTTGGTTCTGTCCAAAACTTTTTTTTTTCTTTTGTGTACTTGGTTTCCCCATAGGCTTGAGTCCGAGGACCATGCAAGGCCTTGGTTCTATCCAAAACTTATGGTTTTTCTTTTGTGTACTTGGTTTCCCCATAGGCTTGAGTCCGAGGACCATGCAAGGCCTTGGTTCTGTCCAAAACTTATGATTTTTCTTTTGTGTACTTGGTTTCCCCATAAGCTTGAGTCCGAGGACCATGCAAGGCCTTGGTTCTGTCCAAAACTTTTTGGGTACTTATTTGCTTTTTTCGCAGGTCAGCCCCTTGGCCATGACTGGGAGAGCTGACTTGAAGTCGGAAGCCCCTAGAGGTGCCCGTGCCGTTGGCACTACAGGATGTAAGCCCTGGCACCAGTTTATATCGGAGCGACAACTGCAGGTCACCGGAGATGGGAAAAACTCGCGAATCTCTGCTTGCTAGAGAGTTGACTCATGCGCCACCCGTGCCAACGCACAAGCCTTCCCACAGACGGCGCCAATTGTAGGGACACGATTCTCAAACGGCCCAACAATGACGTTAGGCTCGCACGTGAAGGATCCCTCACAATAAGATTTGTAGAGAGTGGGCTTGAAAGGCTAGCGTTTGGTCACAGGGCATTGGCCCAAACCGGACTTTAGGGAAACTCGGATAAGAAAAAGGCTTCAGCCTGGATATCCAAGCCCTACTGCTTTGTAACTTGAGGGATTGGACTCCTCGGATCATGTCCGAGGAGCACTAATGTCTTTCTCCGGTTACCCGGCGATGGGTTTTCGTGGTGGTGTACATATATTGTCCAGGCATTCTCATCCCCGGAGTTTTTCCCAGGAAGTGAGATGGGGGATCCCCTTTTCGATTAGTTTATCTTCTCTTTTATACTAGGCTACGTTCGCTATCCGTCGTCCACGTGTAGGGTCAACTTTTCCAGGAGTGACATTTGTCCCGTCAGTCTAATCCCAGCATTGGTGGGGATGGTAGATAAAGCCTAAGAATCCGATTCTGTTAGGTGTATAGTCTCATCCGGGAAGGGTAATAAGGGTAACTTTCCCAAGATATTTTAGATCTTCTTACGGATTTGTTCTTATAACTCTCTTTTACCCCTTTTGTCAAGGGAGCTTTAGGCTTGCCGAGGACTAAACCGTCCTCGGCTGCATATCTGGCCATCCTCGGCCTTATACTTTTAAGCTTGGGCCATAACTTTTTTCAGCTTGGGCCTGCGGGCTCCCCATGAGCAAGTGGGCCTGGCCCATAAACTATTGGGCCCCACAGTAGGTACACAATTTTTATTTTAAAAAATTATGGTTGTCGAGGACGTTTTTGCGACTAGGGCCGAAAATGCGAGAATGACCCAAATCTCCCCTTGGGTTCTTTAGAAGTGTTTATTTGTGGAGAATCAAGCCCAAAATTCCAAATGTATAATGAACAAAAGACTAATGATGCTTTGACAAGAGAATATCAAAATGCTAATAATGAAAGTGCAGAAAAAACATTAAAACATAACAAGTCCGAAACTTCGACTCACAGTCACACAGAAGAAGAAAATGAGGAAGGTCGTGAGGAAGAAAGAGAAGGTTCCCCTGTATCCATATTTCCACCCCTAAAGTTCAGAATTGTGAGAATGTCTCTTGGCTCGGTGGGTTTTTGCTCTTAAGTTTCAGCTCTATAGGGAAAACGTGGTTTTAACAGGTTTGAAATTTCGACCCATAGTCACACAAAATAGGAAATTGAGGGAGGTCGTAAGGAAGAGAGGGAAGGTTCCCCTATACCCATATTTCCACCCCCAAGCTTCGGAATTGTAAGATGGTTGAATAGCTGAATGGGTTTTTTGCTCTGAAGTTTCAAGGCTCTAGCTAGAACGTGGCTGCCCCTTTTATAAGTCAAGAGAGAGTTTTATATAGAGTTTGGGGTGTTGCTCTTGACTGGTTTTTGAGTAGTGGAAGAGGCTTTTATCCCTTATGATACCAATTTGGTGTTTTGGCTTGGGTTGCTTTTGTTTAGGGAAAAGTTTGGTAAGCTTTTTACATAATTTTGGAAATAAAGGGGGTTTTCTCTAATTGGTTGCCTTTGGTCGGACATTTCAGACCATTGAAAGGCTCACCTAAGTGAGGCCTAGCAAATGGAGTTGGCCAATTAGAGCCAACTATGTTTTAAAGGTAAAAGTGGGTTAGGGCAGAAACTTAAGCCACAGTCACCCAGAGTATAAAAGCTATTTTGGGGTGAAAATTTTGGATACAAGACCTCTTCCATGAACACGAGATGCTACCCGGTGTCCCTTGCCCACTTGGTAGCATGCATGGGCTAGGCTCATGCAAAAGGTTTGAAAGGAACCGACCCATACCCTCCAAACCACACTTCCTCAATTTCTCCCATATTGTCACATGGGCTTGGGTCATGCTTAAAAGAATAAATAAAATATAATACATGAATCGAGTCCATAGGGAAGTCAAGCTTGGTTGAATCGGGCTTGTAAAAAATGTGTCGTGAAAACGAGTATTAACAATGGTTAATTACCTTTTAATTCTAGAGTTTTAAGTATATTTTATATATTTAAGACTTTTTTTCACTTAAATAGTTACACTTTAAAATTTCTAAATACACTTCATTTAAATCTTTTATTTGTTACCACCATTTTTTATGAATACGGTTAAACATCATATATTAAACTGATTTAAGCAAATTTTATTTCAAACTTTGAAGTACTACTTTAAACAAAACCTACCCCAAGCTCTAAGGTCTAAATAAAACTCTATAACTCTATCAATACTTTGGAATTCCTTTACCCCATTTTGATTAGGATAGTGCACCCATGATTATCTTATCATCTTCCACGGTCTAACATATGGTTGGGGTAACCACTTTTATGGTTTAATTGCACCTCCTTAGGTGCTAAAAGTGCCTAGAAGTGAGCAAGGTCTCTGGTTTGAGAGTTAGGGTGGGTAGTGGTGGGGTAGATTTAGGAATTTCTAACTAAAAAAAGAGAGAGAGAGAGAGAGAGAGAGAGAGAGAGAGAGAGAGAGAGAGAGAGAGAGAGAGAGGAAAATGTTGGCCTATTGGAGCCTTGGAGGGACACATGTATGTTGTTACAATGGATGAAATTTCTTTGAATGTTTTTGTTTAGGGATATTGAAATAGCTACATAATGATGGTTTGGTATAGTTTAATTTTGTTGGTTTATTATATTTGAAAGTAAATTGTCAAAAGTTTTGTGCCTAAATTAGTTAGCACTTTCTTATATTTTCGATAGAGATAGTCAAAATTTAAATTCCATTACCTCCAATTATCAAATAAAAATTAATTTGATAAAAAGCATAGTTATACCTTGTTGTGCCAAACTTAAAAGTTTTAAAAAGTTCTACATATCAAAAAAAAAAATCACTTTGATGTCCTTTCAAGATTTAATCACAAGACATTGATTTAAATAATAATTTAATGACCCCTGTTGAGGATCAGAGGATAAAATGCTAGTTGGAAAAATACAAATACAATGAACATCAATGGCTTTTAAACGTTAGCTCATAGTGGCTCTGTTTCCTCTCACTTCTCAAACGGTCAAACTTATAAAGTGGGCTATCTTAACTCTTAAGCTTGCCTTCTTGGACCGACATGGCCTACGTTTGGTTTCCCCTTTAAATGGTGCTAAGGCTCAAGTGCCCTCAAAATTTTTTTTTTTTCCCTTCATTCATAGATGAGTCTCCTCAAGCCAATAGCACTCTCAAAATCTCTATTTATTCCTCTTTAAAAAATAAATAAATAAATAGACACTCTCAAAATCTCTATTTATTCCTCTTTAAAAAAATAAATAAATAAATAGACACAATAGATTAAAACTTAGAGTATTAATTTCATAATAATTAGCTTTTATATTATCTAATCAAAACACAAAATGATTTTTAAGATAAAGTACAGACAATGAATTTGCACTTTAATCATTTAGTCGATAATTTTTTTTTTTTTTAATTCGGAGTAAAAGTCAATAGTAAGTTAACCATGGTACTTCTCAAAAAAAAAAAAAAAAAAAGTTAACCATGGTCCCCCTGCCTTTGGAAATTTCTCACCACTCCATTTTTTTTTAATTTTATTTTTATAATTTCTCCACTCCCTTCAATTCGCTAACAAAATGTTTAAGTTATGAGTAAACTATACTTATCGGCCTTCTTCATATTAAAAAAAAAATATATATATATATATACACACAGAAACACTAAAAATTAAATTTTTTTTTTTTTTTCTGGGATCCAAAATTAAAGAGATTACCTCCATATGTATTTTTGTGGTTTAAATACTCCTGAAAGTTAACAAGTTATTAGAGACGCATCCAAAACAATCTTGTTCGAAATGTGAAACTGATAATTCATGAGCAAGCAGCTTCATCATTCTCTGAATGTCAAACGTTCAAACTCCAAATAAGCAATGCAGCAACGCATTAGCAGTGAGGGAAAAATTGATTTATCATACAATTTTCACTGAAGTTCTATGTCCCCCTTGTAATGACAAGGAGTAGACCATTTCTTTGAGTGAGTGTTGTACTGCGTGTTAGGGTGATAACACCTTAACCCAAAAATTTAGGCCTACGGATTTAAACCCAATTATTTTATATATTAAATCTTATCCAACACGATTAGGATAGTATGATTGGTTATGCATTAACTTTGAGGACGGTTCAAAACTAGCATTCTAAAACATTTTACAAGAGCTACAATTGCTTAAAGAGAGACTACTTATCCGGGTCAAAGTAGATTCATATTAACTCTCACACCCAACATAGATTACCAAGTTCAAAACCATGGCTATATTTGATGCCCAAACTGAGAAACAGCAAAGTAAGGCTCGTATAAAATAGATTTAACCCAAATATCCAAAAAGCTCTAAACAGAAAAACAGTGAGCTCAAGAATAAGCAAAAATTTATTTATGCCAAAAATATGAAACTGGTAAGCAAATAAAATGAAGAATACAGATAGGGAAGGAGGGCACCAAAAGGAGGAAATGTTGTTATGCATGTCAGTCAAATTAAGGGTGAGTTTGGTTCATTTTTTTGTAAAAGTGCATAATGAAAAAATGGAGTTTTCAAAAAGTGCATTTTCAAAAAGTTGAATATTTGGTAAAATCTGTTAAAAAGTGTTTTTTGAAAAAATTGAGTGTTTGGCTAGCACTTATAAAAGTGACAGTTTGAGAGATAAATTAACAAAAAGGACAATGTATATATAAGAGCATTTCCAGCAGGTTAGACAAATTTTTGTGCTGTTTGAACAATCAATAGTGACATTTATCTTTTGCCTATCCACTTTTTTAATTTTTATTTTGTAATCAAATTTATTCTTTTTTAATATTTATTTATTCTTTTTCTATTCATTCTCAACAATTATATTTTTCAACAAAAAGTGTTACATCCACAATATTTTTTGCAATACTTTCACAAGAATCATAATAAAATCTTATATGAAAAGTTGTTACTAGTTCTAATTTGAACCCATTACTGAAATTATATTTTTACTCATCAATATTAGCTAATTACTTAAAATTTATTGTGAAAATATTGTAAAAATATTGTGGTAATATTTTTAAATTGTGATTTCTAATTCTTTGCCTTTCTTTCATCCATATGTTTCCTTTTCCTTTTTTTTTTTTTTTTTTTTTCTCTTGCATTTTGTCCACCACACACGTATACCATTGTCCACATCCTCTCCTTTTTCTTTTTCTTTACTTCCACAATTCCACTTTCCAGAAGCTCCTCATTCTTTCCTCTCTTTTTTTCCTTTACTTCCACTTGATTCCATAAGCTCTCTGGCTCTCTCAATTTCTTCTCTCTCTCTTTTTTTTCACTTGATTCCAGAAGCTCTCCAGCTCTCTCAATTACTTGAATCAACCAAAGAACAGAGAAATCAAAATAACCCATACCCATGAGAAAACTCGTGGAATTGAGAGAGCCGGAGAACTTGAGAAAACTCGTGGTAAGTCTCTCTGCTCTGTCTTTCCTCGTCTTCCTCTTCTTCTTCTTTTTTTCTGTCTTTCTGCGTGTTTATGGTTGTTTGGCCATGGGTTTGGGTACTGCTATTTTTGTTTTTAGTGTTCTATCTCTTTTGGTCTCATAAATCTTGGGTTTGTGGACTTATTTTTGCTATTTGATTTCTGTAATTTTGGATTGTGGTTTGTGTTTTGGGTAACGATTTTTCTGTGTATTCTTTGGGTTGATTTCTCATGGGTATGGGTTGGTTATGATTTCTCTATTCTTTGGGTTGATTTCTCACGGAGAGGGCGGGGCAGAGAGAAGAGATGGGAGGCGTGAGAGGAGCTTCGTGCAAAGGGAGAGCAGAGAGATGAGATGAGGGGCGTGAGGCTTGGTGTTGAGAGAAGCGATGAATTTTATGGGTATTTTCGTAATTCATCATCAAGCAATAGCAACAGTTCAAACGCGAGTGCGTGTTTTGATTTATGGACCTCCTAAGTTCCATAAATTTTTGCGCGTTTAGACCGCGTTTTTGCCTATGCCCAAAAGGCAACTTTTATCAAAAGTTGCATTTTGGGCTGAGCCAAATGCAATTTTCTTTCAGCTTTTTTGTAATATGGGCTTTTGAGCTCCTAAAAGTGCAAACAAACACACACTAAAAGTGTCTTGCAAATATACGTATCAAATCTAGAATGCAAACATACAAAGCAATAACACTGTAAAACATGAGCAGAGAGTAAATGCAAAATCCCACAAGAAATTTAAGGCTAGAAGAAAATCATGTTGGTCAATCAGAAAGACTTCTTTTTCTAGATCTAGAAAGCTACAAGAGAACCCCATAGAGAGATGCCGTTTTCACAAACTTTTTAGAAACGTTTCTATCCACCATTGATTCCTCACATACAAATTCTACAATTATGATAATTTGATAGTTAAAACAGGAGAGATGAGATTTGAACCCTAGACATCTCCGTTGAAAATACCAAGAGATGCAAATTAAGTTACATAGCCTTTGGCTACAAATTATACGATTATGATTTGATAGTAAACGTATAGATCAAGGCCAACGATATGATTGTGAATAGAAATATGTGAAAACCTAAATCTATAGTAAACTCATCAGTCATCACCATAAGTCCACAACATCAAGCCACACCAAAATGAAATTTCCCACAGCCATTAAACTACACCAAATTAGATGTCCACATCACATATCCATGCAATGGTAAGACTTAAAACCAGCTTCTTAGATACTTATCAGCATCATATAGGATAACCAACCATGTTCACTTAGCTCAACAAGATTTACCCAAAATTGGAAAGTGAACATCACAACACTCAAAAACCCACTTATTGCCATCCACTAAACACAATAACATGGCCAGACCACTCATATGTGAATCTATCAATCTTGACCTTTCTTATACTATTTGTTCAGTACCTTATTTTCACATACTGAAATTATCCAAAGTGCAAAGTTAAGAACTTTGATTACCTTTTCTAAACAACCAAACATATCTTACAGAGTTTAAATGCCTATGTTTTGCTCACAGAAGGAAGATGCGTCTGTGTTTCTAGAACAACCATGTATAAGCATAAAAGCACATCAATTAGTCTTACCAAAACTTTAAAATGGCTCAAGGCATTCAATATTCCCAAAGTAGAAAAGCTCTAGAATAACAGATTCAACATCCAAAAACAATAGTCTTCAAATGACACAGGCAAAAGAACTTGAGGAACCAAATAGCAATCACCCATTTCCCTACCATAAATAATCAATCGTTGCATATAAAGCTATGGTTCCTTAAACAGCCTATGTATCGGGGTTAAAATAATTTAATGTTGAAAGATATTTTTACTTCAAGGACTACTTTTTGAAAAGTCTGTTGTCAAATTCACAATAAGCCTGTAATTACAATTTGCCCCAAAAAAAGGGACGTATATATCTAACCCCAACTTTCCGGCCCAAATTTAATTCTCTCAATACATCAAAGCCAATCACGCAATGATTAAAAACCAGTGACGTATTTTTCCTCCTAGAATCAAACAAAGTATATAAGAATGAAATTTTGTAATAGTAGATAAATAAAGCACCCAGAAAATCAAATAGTTTAACTCAAGTGAGGAAAATAAAACATTCATTCCACAAAAATGATAATAACCCCACACCCAAGAAAGAATACCAAGATCAAAACCAAATCTATCTCTTTGATGCACAAACCGACAAATCACAAAGTAGCAAGGCACAGGTTAATGAAGATCAATATAACCCAAGAAGCCTAACAGCTCAAAATCAGAAAATGTAGTGAGCTCATGTATAAGCGCAAACCAGTTTTATCCCTAAAATATGAAGCTAACAAACAATTAAAATGCAGATTGCAAATAGAAGAGGTGGCACTATATTCTATAGGGAGGAAGTTGAGTTATTGGTAAGAAGGCCAAATTAGATTATCTTGCAAACGTAGGTATCAAATCCTGAAATGCAACTATACAACCATAACAACATTGCAAAACATGGAATTTTTTTTTAAATAAAAGGAAAAAGCAAAAATCCACAGGAGATTTAAGGTTAGAAGAAAACACCAAAAAGAAATACTATTTTCAAAAAAAAAATTAGAACATTCCAATCTATCATAATTCTCCACATACAAATTCTACAATTGTAATCTGGCTTTAATTATATAGATCAAAGTCGATAATACTTTTGTGAACAGAAATTTGTTAAGACAACATTACTCTATAGTAAACTCATCACGTAAGTCCACATCGTCAAGCCACCTCAACATGAACTTTCCTACTCCTAAGCTACACCAGTGTAGTAGCACATAAGATACCCAAAATTGGAAAAGTGAGAATATACAAGACTTAAAACCTACTCATTGCCATCCAATTAACACTATAACGTGAACAAAATCACTCATACGTTCATCCACCGATCTTGACCTTCCTTATACTATTTTTCCTGGTTAAGTTCAGTACCTTATTTTTCACATCTTTGAAATGATCCAAACCGCAATGTTCGTAACTTTGTTTACCTTACTAAACAACATACATAAGTTTAAGGGTTTAGGTGCATGTTTTTTTTATCAAAGAAAGAAGGTGTTTGTGAGTTTCTAGAACAACCATATATATAAGCTAATAAGTACACATCAATTAGTTTTACCAAAACATTTCATATTACCGTAAAGTACAAAAGCTATGGAACAAAGCAAATTCAACATCCAAAAACAATGCAAAGCCATGTTGACCAGTCTTCAAATGATATAGGCAAACAAACTTGAGGAACCAAACAACAATTTCCCATCGGTGACAAGTTGCATTTAAAAATTGTATGGGATACTCTACTTATGTTTTATCACCACCGGATACAAAACCTATACAATTGCATTATTAAAACAACCTATGTATCAAGATTAAAATAATTCCCTTCAAATTTTTACTTCAAGGACTACTTTTTGAAGAGTCCATTGTAAAATTCACAATAAGTCTATAATTACTATTTGCCCAATTTATCTGGGCTAATTTTAATTCTCAATACAACAAAGCCAATCATGCAATAATTAAACCATTTAGTTTCAATAAATCAAGGTCAATAATATGATTGTAGACAAATTTGTGAAAATCACTTTACTCTTAAGAAAACTCATCACATAAGTCCACAACATCAAGCCACCTCAAAATGGCATGTCCCTACGCCATCAAACTACCTCGTACAAAGACATTAAAAATTAATGCAACACCAGACTTCTTATATACTTGTCAGTCTATCATATAGGATAACTTGACCATGTTCACTTTACCCAACAGGCTTTAGCTTGGAAAATGAATATCACAACGCTCAAAAAACCACTCTTTTTTATTCATTTAACACTATAATAACATGGAAAGAGCTGCTCATATGTTCAATAACCGATATTGACCCTTCTTATCTTGTTTGTCCTATTTGATTGCCTTATTTTATACATCCTGAAATGATCCAAACTACAAAGTGAAAGAACTTTGACCAACTTTTCTAAGCAACCAAACATAAGTTAGGGATTTAATTGTGTATTTTGATCACATAAGGAAGATGTGAGTGTTCCTAGCAGAAGCATGTATAGGCAAAGAAACACTTATCAATTAGTTTTAACCAAAAGATTAAAATGGCTAAAAACATTCCTTATTACCCAAAAGTACAAAAACTATGGAACAGCAAATTCAACATTCAATAACAAAGTAAAGCCATCTTGACTAGTCTTCAAATGAAACAAGCAAAAGAAATTGTGGAACCAAACTACACTTGCCCACACCATAACAATCAAAGTTTTCTTTATTTAGAAAAATTGTATATAAGACTAATTATTCTCTGTCAGCAACCACATACACGGATGAATAGGCCTCAATTGCTTAAACAGCCTATGAATCCAGATAAATGTATAACTTTGAGAACTACTTTTTGAGGAATCATTGTAAAATTCACAATAATATCTGCAATTACAATTTGCCAAAAATAAAGATATATAAAATATAACCCAACCTGTCCAGGGCTACAATTTTATTCTCTCAAAAAAACAAAGCCAAATATCATGCAATAATTAACTCAATGACATATTTTTCCTCCTAAAATAAAATAAAATATATAAGAATGAATATGTAGAAGAGCATGCACATCTATCTTTTATAATTTCTCTAATTTAGCTCTTAAAAAGTTTTTTTTTTTTTTTTCTTTTCAAATTTACAGATCCACTTCGACAATCCAATCTACATCTCACTCTCTATTCTACAATTCATTCTATTAAAATATTATTTATTTTTTTGATATGTAATTCTATTAAAATATTATAACAAACCCATATAGACTTTTCTCCAAAAAAATACAAGATCAGATCCAAAATATTCTAAAAACGCCCATTGAGACCAAAATGAGCTGAAAATCATATAGTACAACTTAGAGCTGAGAAAAAGAAAGCATTTTTTTCTTCACAAAAATGAAATAAATTTCACATACAACACAGATTACCAAGATCACGACCACAGCTAAATATCTGATGACAAATAAACCCAAAAAGCAGTAAGGCAGAAATTAAAGATGTATACACCCACGCAAACTACACCATATATATTAAAATCAACCAAGTTCCAATATAACAATCAGATCTGCATAAATCATAAGTATATTTGTATCAACCTGGTTCCCGAACAGGCAGAAAGATAAACGACCAAGAACTCAAGAAGCGAATCTCTACGTTTTCTAAGCTTTATTACATGTACAGAGATAGGTTTTCTCGAAATCGGTAAGTTCAGATGTTCACTTCCTCATTCACAATTACATCGTTTTGCCCATTGGTTGCATCGGCTTCAAAGATCGTGAGGTGGGATATCATTCGGCCATAGTTAATATCGGCAAGTGGGACATCGTTCCGGTGGTCATTGGCAACAACAACAGGTTGTCTTTCAGTCAAAATGGACCAAATCCTTACGCATATACGTATCAACCGTAGGAGTAGAACAACAAGGCTGCCACGGGACCCAACTACTTTACCAATGAGTTTTAGGACCAAGACAACTTGCTGAAATCTGAAACAAAATGGAATTGTTAGAATAATGATAAAATTGACAGAGCTTCAATAATGGGTTATGGGGAGAAAGAAGTTGAAATACTTTCTCACCCTTCATGTGTTATTGAGATTATTTGGTGAAGATCGTGTATTATCTGTAGGAGTAGAACAACAATGCCAACAAGGGTCCCAACTGCTTCAAAGATGAGTTCTAGGACCAACTCAAATCTGAAACAAAAACAGATTGTTAGAAAAAATTTACAGAGCGTCAATAATGGGTTGTGGAGAGGAAGAAGTTGAAACTCTCTCACCCATCATAATTCATGTGCCATTGAGAGGATCTAATCTGTTTTTTCAAAATTATTCTTGATGCGTTCTAAAAAGATTTATTTACAAATAGATTCCAAAAAACAAAGGTTAAAAAATAAATAAACATATATTATGTGAAATTCGTTATGTAACTAAATAAATTCTGCATTAAAAGAATATTTTTTATTTTTTTAAAGAAAAATATGTAAAATTCGTTTTACTATGTTTTATGTCTTTATGACTAAGAGGTCTCAAATGGTCAAAATGTAATTACCAAATACCAAGCAATCGGATGATTTAGTTGATCAATATATATTAAATTGAATAATGAAACTTTCATAATATTGATGTGAATGAGAATCTTTTATTCCACCCCTAATATTCCATTTTTTACACTGGTATGCATTTTCCTAGATAGGGAAAAAAATCAGTATATCATGTGCATTTTTCCCCATTGATCTACACAAGTGTAGTAAGTGGTTAAGAAGAAGTTTGATGCATCTATTCTAACACTTATATAGGTATATGTACACATAATTACACACTAGCTATGATTTTTAAGCAAATAATTTTTATTTTATTTTTTAATGTTTTTATAAAATAAAAATGAGGGGTATTCGAATCCAATATTTGTCATGGAAGAGATTAGACACTACCACTAAACTACAAGATCAATGACAAGCAAATTATGATTTAGTACACGTCTGAGTATTTAGACTGTCAAATGAACCAAAAAAAAAAAAGGAAGAACTCAAACCACCAAAGTTCCAACGGTGGAGGTTTTCAACCATCAATCCCACCTCCGGGTTTCCGACCTCAACACGACCAAGAGCTCCTCCGATCATCATATCTCTCTCCGATCTAACAATCTCGTGCTCCTCCGTGACAAACAACAACCATCACGAGATCCGTGCTCCTCCATGACAAGCAACAACCACCACATGATGAGAGTGAGGATGAGGGTGACTGGGTGAGACCATAAGGGGCGGATGAGAGTGAGGGTGAGGTAAGAGAGGCGGCTGAGTTGAGAGACAATAAGAGTGAGATATTTGTAATTTAACCTTTAACTTAATGGATCGGGTTCTATTCCGGATCGGGTTTTAACAAAACCCGGACCCGTTTCTGGTTTTATTTTAAAAACACAGACCCTACCTTACTATTTATCAGGTCAAGTAAAACCCGACTCATTAAAGTTGGATAGGACCAGATACCTACGGGTCGGGTTGTTATTGCCATCCCTATCAAATTCTGTTACTTTATATAAATATCTTTCTCATTTTTTTGTACCCAACCCTACGCAAATTCACTTCAAGCCCAACATCAATAGGCACAAGACTCACGATCCAAATAAACTTGTTCTCTTTACCCTTTTCTTTCTTTCTTTCTCTCTTTTTCTTTTTTTTCTTTTTTAAATATATCTTCCAATGTCATGGGATGTCCCCCCGCCCCCCGGGACTTTTTAATTAATAAGAATGGATTCAATCAAACAGAGAATGACAAGAAGTTTATACAATACAGAACAAGCTAAATTTCTGAAAGAACCTCGGACATTTATCCTCTTATAACCCGTAACAATGTCATACACTAATAAATATTTTTATTTGAGGTTTTATATCTATGAGAACAATTTCTGCCTTGCTAGAGAGATTATAATAATAATGCTAATCGTTCCAGTGGTACACAATAGTAAGGTATCCAATAAAAATGGATGTTGGAAGTTGGAAGAGTAACACAATTGTTAATTAACTCTCATATTTATAAGAAGAAAGAGTAATACTACTATTTAGAGTAAGTAGCACTCCCTTTAAGCTATTCTAATTTAAGCATCTTGACACATGTTGCTAATGTTCATGTAATAAAAAGAGTAATATTAAGGATATAATATTTTTCAACTGGTAATTGTTGACGTAACCGGTTATGATTAGAATAATATTATTTTCAATAAACTTTATTACTAATACCACTTTTGTTATACTCCAATACTACTTTTGTTATACAATAAGTCATATTAAGAGTTGTGAAATAAATCATGAAAAATGTTGTCCTCAGATTTATTGTGCGAGTGATGCTAAGGTTACAATGAATTTTATTATATAATATTTACAAATTAATGTGTTATTAATCACAACAACAAAATATATACTTTTTTTTGAAAAAATATATATATTCCTTTACTATGGTTTTTATTTTTATGATCATATTGGCAATTAATTGATTGGAATAGTGTTTGGATTATTTTTTGGGGGAAAAAAATTATTTGTACTTTTAATTGAGTTAAATGGCCCAAAATTAAATTTACTAGTTGGGTTAAAATGTTGGTCAACCCATTAAATCTAGACGTCTTCAACTCTCATCCACCAAAGATGTTAATTTTTTGGACCAATTATCTACATGTGTTAGGGTCAACCAAATGGTTTGGAGTATTTGGACTTGAAGCTTATGCTATAACCAAATCTGGTTTTTGAAAAGTACTCTATTGTACCACATAGAAAATAGGACAAGGAAAAGATAACTCAAATGGACAAGACAAACTTATTTCAAAAAGACAACCCTTATTTGGTTTGTCAGGGAAACCAAAATATGGAAACTCAATTCCAAATCATACAAAAGAGCAATTAAATATGCATCAATCATAATCTCTGACTGACAATTAGAAAAACAACTGAAAACCATTTCCCAAAAGAGGGGATGAAAAAGAGTGGCTTATCCCGATTGACTTGGCCTTCTAAAAAATATATTCAAATCCAAATCTTTTTTGTTTATGAGCCCAAAATGGAAGATTTGGTTATGGAGGCCCAAAACATTTTCCCAAACCGGCCAGCAGAAAGAAAAAGGCCCAGATCCACACTATTTTTTTATTTTTTATTTTTGATAAAACCAGATGCACACCATTATTCATAAACTTCAACTAGTATAAGAGGAAAAAGAAAAACAGAGCATGACTTGCGCGAAAACAATCAGAAAACCAGTTCAAATTTCACAACCACAGGAAAATTCAAACTTCCCAAACTGGCCAGCAGAAAGAGAAAGGCCTGGATCCACACTTTTATTCATAAACCTCACCAAGTTTGGAGAAAAAGGAAAAACAAGGCATGACTTGCACGAACACAATCGCAAAAAAAAATGGTTCAAATTTTCCTAAGCCCTCAACAAGTATTGAACTAAAATCACTTTATTCAAAGAACATTACAAACCACAATAGATCTACACAATATAGATTCTGCAAAATGAAAAAAGAAAATGCAAACCTCATACCACGGACGGACAATTCGAGCTACGCAATTCAAACAAACCAATAAAAACAGAGCATGAAGCAAAGCACACTTTGTTTCAACTTTCAACTTATTTATATTGGAAGCTCCAAGTTATGTAAAATTAAAACACACATAGTAGGTATCAACATAAGAGTGTTGTTAGTTAAAATTAAAAACCTGGGAAAAGTGAGAAGGAGTATGATTATGAGAACGAACGGTCCAAGAACTATTTGAGCAGCAAGTATAACCTCTGGATTAAGCTCGTTCGCTGTAGTAACCAAGAGAAAATTAATTGTATGAAATGCTGAAACCAACAAAAGTAAAAATTGTTAAAAAGATATATTCATTCTCACCCAGTAGAGAACGCTGCATAGGCTGCATTTTGGTTCGGACGTTGGGTTTTGGTTATTAGACCAGACCTTTGAACCATTCTTTTATAATAGTTAGGGTGTGAATGCAATTCCAATTGTTCCAGTATAAAGTAAGTACTATTATAAAGTAACCCTTACCTTGGTATGGCAACTATAAAGTAAGTATAATAGTAACCATACCAAGTAAGTATAATAGTTGCCATAAGTAAGTATAATAGTAACCCTTACCTTGGTATGGCAGCTATAAACTATAAAGTAAGTATAATAGTAACCATACCAAGTAAGTATAATAGTTGCCATAAGTAAGTATAATAGTAACCCTTACCTTTGATTTTATTTTGGTATGGCAGCTATAAACTATAAAGTAAGTTGATTTTATTTTTATTTTGGTATGGCAGCTATAAACTATAAAGTAAGTTGTGATGACACGTATTAACCAACTCGTTTCATTTTGATTTTATTTTGGTATGGCAGCTATAAACTATAAAGTAAGTTGTGATGACACGTATTAACCAACTCGATCCAAGCAAAGTGGTCTCGTTTCATTTTGATTTTATTTTGCTGATAAGGGACGCTCGCATTATTGGTCGATTAAGTGATTAACCGATAATGTTCGGGAACTACCAAATAAATACGTTAATGTTACAAACACTCACAACCATATATTAACCATTCATCTTTATTATTTCTATCCTATGTGGGATTTTGTCATTTAATTAACTAGGTAATTTACAGTAATAATTCTGAATCATTTAGCTTACTTCTAGTTTATCTCCCTCAACAACAAAAGAAAACGCAAATAATTATAATTGGTTTACCTCTCAAAATTATTCTTAATTTGTTTTTAAGAGACTTATGTTCAACAGATTCTAAGAATTCACAATAAATATATATATATATATAAGTATACAACTCAATTAATACTATATTAAAATTCTAACTTTTATCATTTTCTCTAAAAAAAATACGTAAAGTTCGTTTGACTATAGGAACAAAAAAATGTCTATAATGCATTATTAATAGTTAGAAGATTTAATTCATCAACTGTACAATTTTATGACCCTAAATTCACCTCCACCTCCACCTATATTTGTCTTGCGCCATGCTTAATTTTATTAGTTTAATTGAAAGATTTTTCAATTACTTTAGTATAAAATTTAATAATTTGACATGAAAATGAAACTTTTTAAGAATTTCATTATAAAAATGATAAAAATAAATTTTATTTTCTAAAATACCGCCATCAAACATAATTTTGATTAAAAATACAAAACTCTTTTTTTGTTGAGTATGTGTATATATATAACTTATCAAATAAAAAAATAAGTGTATATAAGTCCTCAAGGCTCAGACAAAAATTCTTAGCTCTACCCATTCATTGATGTTGAAACTCTTCTCTTCCCATTAAGGACAACGCTTGACATGATTGGTATTTAAAGAAAGGGGGTGATGAAAATTGATAAATAGAGATACTGAATCAGATCCTTAATTTTCACTAGCTTCAAAAAAACCATGGCATTCACTAGCTTCAAAAAAGTATTTTCCCCCGTTTCTCTATTCATGTTGGCCCTGATACATTTTTCCTTTATTTCTGATTCTGTTTACGTGGATAAAGAAACTAAGACAAAAGACGTCGTTAAATATGAAAGGACACCAATATGAAACTAGAGCGTATTTAAAATTTAAAGACACTTGGTAAAAAATTGGAGTTCAATTATAATTTAATTTAACACTTTACCCGCTTAAAGTTTGATCGAAATTTAAGTTGTCTATCTGTAATTTGAAATCTCATAATGCAAGTGTTCTGTTAGATTCTTTTTTATCTTATTTGATCTCGTATTTTTTTTGGTTTTTGTGTTTTTAGTGGAGAAAGACATAAAAATGGAGCAAAATTACATATTTAGTCATATTTTTAATAAATGTTGGTTAAGGAAATCTAATTGAGCAAACCTCGTATGGGTAAGTTATAATTTGCTCTAAAACTTACAAGAAAGAAAAACAGGAGAGGAGGGTGGTTTATAAATCATATACTATATAATAAAAGTTGGGTTTAGAAAGCGTGGTTGCACCAAGTGTCTTCACTAAATTGCAGAGCTGTGGTTGTGCCAAGTGTTTTTACTAAATTGCATAAATTTTTTGAGATTTTTTTTAAAAATAGATACAATTTTTGTTTTTATCTTCTTCTCCTATAATTTTTGAGTTGACAGCTGTGGGGCCCAATAATTTGTGGCCCTAACCCACGCCTTGATTTACATTAAGGCCCAAAGTCCGAGCCTAGGAGAGTATTGCTAAGGACATGAAAGTCCAAATTACCTTAGGACACGGCCGAGGAGAATTCCGTCCTCGGCATCCCGTAATACCCTAAAGGAAAGGACGAACTCAATACGGGAGCGGGGCAAGGGGAAAAGTTGCCAATACAGCAATAAAGAACTATGCGTCCGACAGGTCCATGCCTTTGACCATGCTATTCAGCTTTCACAACCACTCCGGTATGGGTGATAGGACAAGTCTCAACCCCAGAAAGTGGAGCTTACACGTGGACACTAGAAGGGGGGTAAATGCTAGTATAAAAGGGAAGGAGAACCAATGAAGAAGGGCATTCGGGGCCAGGAAGCCCTGGGAGAGGAGAATAATAACATTAGGCTCCTCGGACAAGGTCTAAAAACCGGAACCATTCATTGTCGCCACCGGAGGAAGTGACCCGGGTCTAGCCTTTCAAGCCCACACTCTACAAATTATATTGTTTGGGCCCTTTATGTACGAGCCCAATGTCATTCGTGGGCCGTTATTAATCGTGTCCTTACAATTGGCACCGTCTGTGGGAAAGGCTTGCGCGTTGGCACAGGTGGTGGTGGAATCAGGCCTCTGTCAAACAAGGGTCTGCGGAAACTCCTCCATTTCCAGCAACATGCTGTTGTTTTCCTGACATGAATTTCTGCTAGGGGCTACACCTCGCAGTGTCAATGGCACAGGCAGTTCTAGAGGCTTCCAACATCAAGTTAACGCCCCACACCTTGTTCGAAGGGCTAATCCTCGAAAATAAAAAATAATATAAAAGAAAAATTACAAGTTTTGGATAGAACCAAGGCCTTGTATGGTCCTCGGACTCAAACCTATGGGGAAACCAACTACTTAACAGAAAAATTACAAGTTTTGGACAGAACCAAGGCCTTGTATGGTCCTCGGACTCAAGCCTATGGGGAAACCAACTACTTAAGAGAAAAATTACAAGTTTTTGACAGAACCAAGGCCTTGTATGGTCCTCGGACTCAAGCCTATGGGGAAACCAACTACTTAAGAGAAAAATTACAAGTTTTGGACAGAACCAAGGCCTTGTATGGTCCTCGGACTCAAGCCTATGGGGAAACCAACTACTTAACAGAAAAATTACAAGTTTTGGACAGAACCAAGGCCTTGTATGGTCCTCGGACTCAAGCCTATGGGGAAACCAACTACTTAATAAAAAAATTACAAGTTTTGGACAGAATCAAGGTCTTGTATGGTCCTCGGACTTAAGCCTATGGGGAAACCAACTACTTAAGAGAAAAATTACAAGTTTTGGACAGAACCAAGGCCTTGTATGGTCCTCGGACTCAAGCCTATAGGGAAACCAACTACTTAACAGAAAAATTACAAGTTTTGGACAGAACCAAGGCCTTGTATGGTCCTCGGACTCAAGCCTATGGGGAAACCAACTACTTAACAGAAAAATTACAAGTTTTGGACAGAACCAAGGCCTTGTATGGTCCTCGGACTCAAGCCTATGGGGAAACCAACTACTTAACAGAAAAATTACAAATTTTGGACAGAACCAAGGCCTTGTATGGTCCTCGGACTCAAGCCTATGGGGAAACCAACCACTTAACAGAAAAATTACAAGTTTTGGACAGAACCAAGGCCTTGTATGGTCCTCGGACTCAAGCCTATGGGGAAACCAACTACTTAACAGAAAAATTACAAGTTTTGGACAGAACCAAGGCCTTGTATGGTCCTCGGACTTAAGCCTATGGGGAAACTAACTACTTAACAGAAAAATTATCAGTTTTGAACACAACCCGGGCAATGTAAGATCCCTGGACTCTGTCCCATGGAGAGGTTAAGTCCTAGACCGAATGGAAGTCCCGATCTATCCTCGGATCTTCAATTCTAGGGGAACTAGTGCGAATAAGTGTTTGGGCCCAGTATAACCATACCTTAGTCCTCGGATCAGAGGCCATGAAACGATTAAGGCCAGGTGTTATCATGAACGTGGCTAAAGTCCCTCACCACTCAGCAACTCTCTCGAGTGGTTTATTTTGGGTTACTCACTCTCGGATGATTGCCTCATGTGCATTACTGAGCACTCAACTGTTACCTCGTTTAGTCTCGTAAGTTTAAATTTACTGTAAGTTGGTATTATTATACTTGATAGTCTCAATAAGTTCAAAATAATAGCTTTTTGTTATAAGGTTTTCTGCCCTAAGTATCGTTAAAGAAAAAATGCACATGAAATACATCCATTCACAAAGTAACTACTACAGAAAAGAAAAATATTTAGAATGAAACAGAATCATCTTTTATTAAGACAAAGAAATAGTACAACGTACAACGTACAATGAAGGGGCTCAAGTAAGCCTATGCTAAAAGCTAACTGCATAAACAAAAAGAAAAGATACAAGGAAGAGAAGAAGAAGCAGAAGAAGAAGAAGCGAGAAACAGAAGAAGAAGAAGAAAAGGAAGAAGAAGAAATAGAAGAAGAAGAAGTAGAAACACCAAGACACCAGGATGGCCCCGGTGATGGGAAAGAAGAAGAAGGGGAGGCGGAAAGAGACACCAGTGAAGGAAGAGAGGAAGAAGCAGGGATACTTAATCCCCGCATCAACCCCGACTTCTAACACAAAGATGCCATATTAGCAGCGCTCACGATAGAGCGGATGGTGCGATGATGAGCAACCCCAGCTCAGTTGCACCAAAAGCTTGATGCGATTAACGCTTGCTTTGGATTTTGGCTGAAGGAAGATGAGAAATGTCTTGAGTCTCTGCCTACCCTGTCCTAACCGCGCCATCTTGAGTCTCGGGGGGATCCAATTCCTCTAGAGCAGGTGTGGTTTTTTCACCCCCACTCGTGCCTCATACATGTCACTCTTTAAGGTTTTAGCCGCACTGGCAATAAAAATTTTGAGCATAGTTGAGGGATTGGGAGTTTGAAAGGATTGAAGGGTCTGTACGTGAAGGGAATGACCTCCTACCCTGTTTCTTATATGGAGGGTAAGTTGGCTGCATTTAATCTACGCAGATTTCCAAGAAGTGCTGCAGACGAGATAGTTTCTACTCAACTCCCAACACCGCTTGAAACCATAGGATTTGTGTGGCCTCGTTAAGGGGACACATTAAAAACGTGCCTAGGGCACCGAAACGGCCAAAACACGGCGTGAGCAAATCTAAAAGGAATGTCTCATAATCCAGTGCACCTCTCAGGCCGGCGAAGAGACACCGACATTAATGAAGGGCAAAGCTGGGCGAGCTATGCTATAGGCCCGACATTACCAAAACCCTCCTCCCCAACCAAGAGGTCGGGCAACAGGATTTTAAGGGTATTGTGGGGCCCAATAATTTGTGGCCCCGACCCACTTTACATTAAGGCCCAAAGCCCGAGCCGATGAGAGCATTGCTAAGGACATGAAAGTCCAAATTACCTTAGGACACAGCCGAGGAGAATTCCGTCCTCGGCATCCCGTAATACCCTAAAGGAAAGGACGAACTCAATACGGGAGCAAGGCAAGGGGAAAAGCTACCAATACAGCAATAAAGAACTCTGCGTGCGTGACAGTCCATGCCTTTGACTATGCTATTCAACTTTTACAACCACTCCCAACCATTCCAGGTATGGGCTGATAGGACAAGTCTCAACCCCAGAAAGTGGAGCTTACACGTGGACACTAAAAAGGGGGTAAATGCTAGTATAAAAGGGAAGGAGAACCAATGGAGAAGGGCATTTGGGGCCGGGAAGCCCTGGGAGAGGAGAATAATAACATTAGGCTCCTCGAACAAGGTCTAAAAACCGGAACCATTCATTGTCGCCACCGGAGGAAGTGACCCAGGTCTAGCCTTTCAAGCTCACACTCTACAAATTATATTGTTTGGGCCCTTTACGTACAAGCCCAATGTCATTCGTGGGCCGTTATTAATCGTGTCCTTACAACAGCAATCTTAACTTGATTACAATTCAAAATTTTCATCTAATCCTTTTATTATTAATTTATTTGATACTATTTATTTTTACTTAAATTATATTGCTACACAGTCATAAGAAAAACACAAAAAAAAAAAAAAGCTACGTAATTTGTTCATACTTCTTACAGATTTACCAAATTTATTTTGGATAAACTAAAAAAAATATTTGTAAGTAATGTATTACTCCTAAGTATTTGAGTTTAAAGTAAACACCTTCTTCTTAAAATTTTATATATAATGAAGGGGTGTACACATAAACTTATATTCCACTTTTTATGGGATAGCAACAAACACATTTATTATATTAAAAATCTTAATTTCAATAGGATTTAAATTCTATATGAAATGAAACTTTACCTCTATATAAAAGCTTACTCTAATATGTGAATGCTTAAATCCTATGACAACACAGGTATGCATTCTTTTTTCATTATTATTTAAGCTATTTTTCTTTTTCAAAAAGAATTAATAAAAACTTCTCACACAAGTACTTAAATTCATGAATTTTGGATTATAAATTGATAGATAGATTAACCTAATTTATAATATTAAACTTTTGTATTCATTTGTTATCTTCATGAATTCATTTAGAAGTTGATAGATAGATTAACCCAATTCATAACATTAAACTTTTGTACTCATCTATTATTTTCTACATTAATTGGTTCAAGTTTTCGTCACATACTCACACTTTCATCTTTCAAAATGATAGAAGAAACAAATAGGTATACTCTGTTCTTTTTTCTACATTTATATCTTAATTTATGATTTTTGTAGTTTCTTAATTTTAAATTATGAATAAGTTATGTGGGGGTAAAGTTCGCGAGTCAACGTTGGGCCATAGTACCTGTACTAGGCCCAACCACAATAAGAAGCGAAGACACGGGCGGAGGACCCCCCATCCCAATCATGTTGGGCCGGGCTTGCTTAGGGGCGTCCGAGGAGGAATACCTCCTCAGATGTACCAAATGGGAATCCGGTTCACTCCCTTTACATGGCGAAAGGCCATCCAATATCAAGGAAGAGTGCATGACGTTCGGGGGGGGGGGGGGGAGGCAACCACAACTGCCGCATTAAATGCCAAGGAGCAACTTTTCCAGCCGCATTAATGTGGAAAGGACAGGAGAACAGGATTATCTTGGCCAGTGCAACTCACAAAAAAGAAGGAGGATGTCATATGGGACAGGCACTCAAGTAGAGGCCCGGATGATTAACAAGTGTAGGGTCATTATCGTAGAAAGGATGCTATATAAGAGAAGAAAATCCCCATGGTCGGGGGATCGCAAGCAAGAGGAAGAAAAACAGAGAAAAAGAGAAAGGAGTTGGAGGAAAAAAGCGGAAGATACAGCCCTACCTGGGATTTGTCATCCCAAAAGTTTAGAGGAATATTCCCACGTCCAACTGGTTGCATGACTTGTTCGTAACTACGTTCACGCTATCAAGACCTAGTTCTGTAACCTACTCTCTACAAATTCATTGTTGAGGGACTTTTGGGCCAGAATCGCTCGCCTTTTGGGCCTGGGCCCCAAAAACCGCCCCTACAATTGGCGCTGTCTGTGGGAAGAACTTGTGTCTCGACAAGTGAAAAGATAAGGGATGGAAGGATCAGGTCCGCGCCAAACCGGACGTGCAGAATCTCAACGACAGGACAACTTTGTAAACCTCGAACGAGCGAAGGACCAAGATAATCAACGAAAGGGCAGTGTGAACACCTCTCACACGAGTAGAAGCCGCTCAAAAGGGAAGGATCACGCGTCCCACCAGCACAACGAGCGGAAGGCTCTACTGACAAGAGATTGATGATTTGAAGAAGAAGCTGTGTCGAGCCCAGCGAAAACATCTTTCGCCTGTTTCGGACACTAGCAGTGGTGAGGACGGTGAATACGGTGAAGGTCGAGAACCCCTCCGAGCGAGACGTTCTCCTATGAGGAAGAGCGGCCTCACAAACGCGGTCGCAAAAGCCCGTCTTACCAAGGCCTGGTCAATGACGCCATGAGCAAGGCCCTGGACCGAATCTCTCAGTCGCCATTTACCCGTAGAATAGAGAGGGCGGTGCTTCCTCGGCGGTTCAATTAGCCAACATTTGCCCTATACAATGGTCGAAATCGACCCGGTGGAGCACGTGAGCCAATTCAACCAAAGGATGGCCGTCCATTCCAGGGACGAGGCGTTAATGTGTAAGGGGTTTCCATCCAGCTTGGGACCCCTAGCAATGAGATGGTTTGATGCCCTCCCACCGAATTCCATAGATTCCTTTAAACAGCTGACGCAGGCTTTTGGTGCCCGATTCATCACCAACACTAGAGCCCCTCGGCCCCTCGATTCCCTTTTATCCTTATCCATGCGAGAAGGAGAAACACTCAAGGCCTACTCGGACAGATATTGGGAAACGTACAACAAGATAGAAGGGAACTACGATGACGTAGCCATCAGTACATTCAAAAGGGGCTTGCCGACAGAGCACGGCTTGAGAAAGTCTCTCACTGGGAAACCGGTCACCAGCGTGCGACAACTCATGGACAGGATAAACAAGTACAAAAGGGTCGAGGAGGACCAGCAGATTGGGAAGGGAAAGGCGAAGGTTGTCCCTCGGGAGAGGAGGGACTTCAGGTCGGACCGCTTCAGCAGAAGTAACAAGCCGAGGAGAGATTACATGGAACAATCCGGACCTACTAGGGCTCAGGTAATCCACGCTGTGTTCCGAGAACCATTGCACGAGATACTGGAGAAAGTAAAGCGCGAACCCTTCTTTCAGTGGCCGAACAGGATGGCGGGCGACCCCTCAAAACGCAATCAGAATCTATACTGTGCGTATCATCAAGAGTCCGGTCACGTCACCGACGAATGCAGAAACCTGAAAAACTATTTGGATCGGCTTGTCCGAGAAGGAAAGCTAAGGCATCTGTTGCACCGCCCTGAGCAATCGAATAGCGAAACCGGACAAGGCGCATTGAGGCCACCCATAGGCACGATAAATGTCATTCTTGCCGCACCTGGGAGAATCGGTTCCGGCCTGTTCAGAGTGATGTCCGTGGGTAGGTTCCCCACAGCAGTCGGCAAAAGAGGATCCAAAAGAGCCAGAGCTTGGGCCCCGCCATTAATCGGGTTCACAGAGGAGGATAAGGAAGGAACTATTCAACCCCATGAAGATGCCCTAGTGGTGACGCTCAGAATAGGGGGTTATGACGTGAAGAGGGTGTTAGTTGATCGGGGTAGCGCCGTGGAGATAATGTACCCAGACTTGTATAAGGGGCTGAACTTGAAGCGGGGAAGACTGTCGCCATACGATTCACCCCCGCTTAGCTTTGAAGGAAAGGTTGTCATCCCGAAAGGCATGATTAGGCTGCCTATGCAAACAGACTCAGAAGTAGTGGAACTGGACTTCATCGTGGTAGACGCATACTCCCCCTACACAGCTATTGTGGCACGGCCATGGCTTCATGCACTAGGGGTCGTGTCGTCAACCCCGCACTGTAAAGTGAAATACCCATTAGAAGGTCGAGTCAAAGAGATAGTAGGGGACCAAGGAATGGCCAGACAATGCATGGTGTCGGCAATTTCTCGACGATCAAGCGGCGGACCTTCCACTTTGGTCGGGAATAGCTTATAGCAATCAAGGACCCCGGTCCTAACTAAGGGTAATGGAGGACCGGCCATGGAAGTGAGCTGTGAGGAGCTAGAGAAAGTGCTCGTCGGATCAGACCCCGAGAAGTTTTTCCAAATTGGCTCGGAATTACCAACACAGGAGAAGTCGGCGCTAATTAATTTTCTTCGACGAAATGAGGACGTATTCACTTGGGATCCTTACGAAGCCCCGGGGTTGACTCAGACCTAATACGCCATCACCTTAACGTTAATCCGGCTATTACACCGAAGAAGCGAGCCTCCCGACGCCCGTCAAAGGAGCATGCGGACGCTGTGAGAGAGGAAGTCGCAAAATTGAAGAGAGCTGGGGCTATCAAGGAAGTATTCTACCCCGAATGGTTGGCGAACACAGTCGTGGTAAAGAAGAAGAGCGGAAATGGCGGGTCTGCGTGGACTTCACGGACTTAAACAAGGTCTGCCCGAAGGATCCTTTCCCAATGTCGCGGATAGACCGACTGGTAGATGCAAATGTCGGGCATCCCCGAATGAGTTTTTTGGACGCTTTCTAGGGCTACCATCAGATATCCTTGGCCACCGAGGACCAGGAAAAAACTGCTTTCGTCACCCTGGTTGGAAACTATCATTACAAGGTGATGCCCTTTGGCCTGAAGAATGCCGGGTCGACCTATCAAAGGATGATGACTAGGATGTTTGAGCAACAGATGGGAAAAACTATCGAGGTGTATATAGACGATATGGTAGTGAAGAGTAAATTGGTGGTCGACCACATCAGAGACCTCGGCGAAGTGTTTCAAATCCCGAGAAGGTACAAGCTGCGATCGAACGCATCCAAATGCTCATTTGGGGTAGGATCGGGGAAATTCCTGGGCTATATGGTAACCCACCGGGGAATCGAGGTTAACCCTGACCAAATAAGAGCCATTCATAGCATGCAGCCTCCTCGGAATCCCAAAGAGGTCCAGAAGCTCACCGGCATGATAATGACTTTAAACCGCTTCATCTCCCGCTCAGCAGACAGATCTTATTGCATAAATGGAAGGGTTTCGAGTGGACTCAAGAGTGTGATTTAGCCTTCCAACAGCTCAAGGAATACCTCGCCCGACCGCCAATCATGTCCAGTCCCGACGCCGATGAGGTGTTGTATGCATACATCGCAGATCACCGCTCATGCGGTGAGCCTAGTGCTAATCCGAGAGGACAACGGCACGCAGCGGCCCGTGTATTACGTAAGCAAATCGCTACAGGAGGCGGAGACCCGGTACCTCTCCCTCGAAAAGGCAATATTAGCCGTCATGCAAGCTACAAAGAAGCTCCCCCACTATTTTCAGGCACATACAGGAGTTGTGCTAACCCAACTTCCACTGAAATCAGTCCTCCGTAGCGCCGACTACACGGGGAGAATAGCTAAATGGGGAACCATCCTGAGCGCCTTCGACATTAGATACATGCCTCGCACCGCCATAAAGGGTCAGGTCCTCGCCGATCTGGTAGCTGAATTCGCTGAGCCCACCTTAGAAGGGGTGGAAGTGCCGGGATCACCAAGTACCGATAGGAGATTGGTCGGCACGATTTCTCTGCAAGAACACGACAAGTGGAGAGCATACATCGATGGTGCAGCAAACCACGGGGGCTCCGGGGTGGGACTCGTTCTAATCTCTCCCGAAGGTATAACCTTGGAAAAGTCGTTGAGATCGGGATTCCCGCAACGAATAACGAAGCCGAGTATGAGGCAATGTTGGAGGGGATGTCTATGATCCGGAAGTTGGGTGGGAAATGTGCGAGCATATTCTCGGATTCGAGACTCATAGTGGGGCAAGTAAGTGGGGAATTGGAAGCGAAGGATGAAAGAATGCAAGGGTACCTTGCCCGAGCTAAACACCCGCAAGCCCATTTCGACGACTTCCGTTTAACGCATATACCCAGAAGTGGGAATACCCATGCCGATTCTCCGGCAACACTGGCCACCTCCTCGGCTCGGCCCCTTCCGCGGGTTATTTTAGTTGAGGACCTCCGCCGCCCAACGGAAGAGGAGCCCAACGGTATTCGGGTACACCACGTCGGGGAGGGACCAAGCTAGATGGACCCTCTTGTCCGGTTTTTGAAGCACGACTCCTTACCGGACGATAAGGTTGAGGCCGACAAAATCGGAAGGAGAGCTCCACGATTCTGGTTGTCCGAGGACTCCAAACTTTACAGACGCTCATTCTCGTGGTCATACCTGCTGTGTGTGCACCCAGGGGCTATGAAACTCATTCTGGAGGAGTTGCATGAGGGGATTTGCGGAAGCCACACGGGGGCCGGGTCCCTCTCCCACAGGGCCATGACGCTGGGTTACCGGTGGCCGAGCATGCATAAGGAGGCTTTGGAATATGTGAAAAAGTGTGACCAATGCCAAAGGTTTGCTCCGAATATACATCAGCCGGGCGGAACCCGTTGTCCAGCCCTTGGCCATTCGCACAATGGGGCCTAGACATACTAGGGCCGTTTCCCAAAGCTGCCGAGAACAAGAAGTTTCTTCTCGTCGGCACCGATTATTTCACGAAATGGGTCGAAGCTGAAGCACTGGCAAACATTAGGGATGTCGATGTCAAGAAGTTTATCCGGAAAAATATTGTCACCAGGTTCAGGACCCCACACACCCCGATCTCGGACAATGGCCTCCAATTTGACAGCAAGGCCTTTAGGGAATATTGCAGTGAACTCGGGATTGTCAACCGATACTCTACACCAGCCTACCCGCAGGGTAACGAACAAGCGGAGGCCATCAACAAAACCATAGTGAATGGACTCAAGAAGAGGTTGGACGACGCGAAAGGGAGGTGGGTTGAAGAGCTAGTCCATGTCTTGTGGACGCACCGCACCACGCCTCGCAGGTCCACGGGAGAAACCCCCTTTTCGTTGACCTATGGGGCCGAGGCCGTCATCCCATTAGAGATAAACTTTCCCTCCCTGAGGACTACCGCATTCAACCCCATTGCTAACGACGGACTTCTGGAAAAAAGCTTGGACCTCCTCGAAGAGAGAAGGGAAAGCGCGATGGTGCACCTCGCTTACTATCAGCAAAAGCTCAAACGGGGCTATGACGCCAAGGTGAAGTCGAGGCCCTTGACGCCCGGGGATCTAGTGCTGAGGAAAGTCTTGGGCACCGCGAGGAACCCCGCATGGGGAAAGCTTGGACCAAATCGGGAGGGCCCATACCGTATCACATCCGTGGGCGGCATTGGAGCGTACTTTTTGGAAGACTTGGACGAACGTGTAGTACCACGTCCGTGGAATGTAAATAACCCGAAAAGGTACTTTTATTAATGAAAGACACTATACTTGATGCCGTGTTTCTGTGCAACTATTCGGGATAAGTGTTAAACAGAACCCAAGTCCCGCATGGCTCCTCGGACCACAGACTTGGGGGAAATTAACCACGCAACGATTCTCAATAAGTGTTAAACAGAACCCAAGTCCTGCATGGCTCCTCGGACCACGACTTGGGGAAATTAACCACGCAACGATTCTCAATAAGTGTTAAACAGAACCCAAGTCCTGCATGGCTCCCGGACCACAGACTTGGGGGAAATTAACCACGCAACGATTCTCAATAAGTGTTAAAAGAACCCAAGTCCCGCATGGCTCCCTAGACCACAGACTTGGGGGAAATTAACCAAGCAACGATTCTCAATAAGTGTTAAACAGAACCCAAGTCCCGCATGGCTCCTCGGACCACAGACTTGGGGGAAATTAACCACGCAACGATTCTCAATAAGTGTTAAACAGAACCCAAGTCCCGCATGGCTCCGCGGACCACGGACTTGGGGGAAATTAACCACGCAACGATTCTCAATAAGTGTTAAACAGAACCCAAGTCCTGCATGGCTCCCTCGGACCACAGACTTGGGGGAAATTAACCACGCAACGATTCTCAATAAATGTTAAACAGAACCCAAGTCCTGTATGGCTCCTCGGACCACAGACTTGGGGAAATTAACCACGCAACAATTCTCAATAAGTGTTAAACAGAACCCAAGTCCCGCATGGCTCCTCGGACCACAGACTTTGGGGAAATTAACCACGCAACGATTCTCAATAAGTGTTAAACAGAACTCAAGTCCCGCATGGCCCCGGACCACGACTTGGGGAAATTAACCACGCAACGATTCTCAATAAGTGTTAAACCGAACCCAAGTCCCGCATGGCTCCTCGGACCACAGACTTGGGGGAAATTAACCACACCACGATTCTCAATAAGTGTTAAAAAGAACCCAAGTCCTGCGTGGCTCCCCGGACCACAGACTCGGGGGAAATTAACCGTTATGCGATTCTCACTAAGTGTTAAATGGAGCCCAAGTCCTGCACGGATTCTCACCCACGGACTTGGGAGAAATCAACTTCGTAGTCGTTTTTGCCCAATTATGAATTATCGCTATTCTAAACGTACTCATTCATTTATACTTAACTTTCAACAGTAAAATGGCAAAACCAATATCCATTCGTGATGAAAACAAAATAGAATAAAGCAACGATATCCGAAATGAAATAACTTTTGTCACTTAATCTTCAAAGTAGTTCGGTTCATAAACATGGGCAATGATTAAACAAAACGAAGCACAAAAAGCAAAACAAATGAATTCCTATACTACGTCCCTAAGAGCCCTGAGTCGGAGCAGGCTGATCATCCGCTTTGGGTGCCGGGGCAACCTCCTAGGCTGCGCAAGGATCTCGCCGATGCGAAGACTGTCCTCGGGTGACTGGCCTTGCGTGGCGTGCTCCGTGCCCCCAACCTCGGGAACGGAGGAGTCTGTTGGAGGAGGCTCGGTGGAGGCGGCCTCGTCGGGAATCTCGTATTTCCTCAGGGAAAAAGATGTTCTCGGTTTTCCTGAGATCGAATCTCTTTGGGACGGCCGCCCGATCCAGGGCTACACCCCAGGGCGTTGTGACGTATTCCCTGCAGACGGTGGCAACTTCCTCGGCCAATCTCTCCTCGGTATCGTGGACTCCACGTTCATATGAAGCCGCCACGGCCTTCTCGGCAGCTTCCCTAGACAAGCGAGCTTCCTCCTTGGTCCTTACAAGCTCAGCCTTAAGCTCTGAAACCGCCTGTTGTTCCCATTTGTCGACTTTTCGTCAGAGTGGCGGAGCTGCTTGCGCAGCTCGTCGGCTTGCTTTTCGGCATTTTTAAGGCCGGCTTCTGCACTCGCATTGGCCTTCTTCACCTCCTTTAGTTCATTACTCTGACGATCAAAATCTCGTTTGAGATCGCCAGCGGCCCTCTCAGTGCAGAACGGACCGAGCTTCCCTATGCATATCCTCACGAGCCTTCTTGGCCCACTCCTCAGCAACATAAATTTGTTGAGTGACCTGCGCTCGGACGGAAATGAAAACACTATTAAAACATAATGATAAGAAGGTACACAGTATAGAGACAAGACGGAAGACTCCACTTACCATGGCCATGTCCCTCTTCAGTGACATGAAAAGTTCTGGCGGGCGAGTCTTCCCGAGACCCTCCATGTCACAGGGCAAGAGAAGAGGTCTGCAGGGGCCTCGGCCAAGAATGAGGCCTGCTCTCGTTGGGATTCTCATAGGGTCGCATCCCAGGGGATAGGGGCACCCTCTAACTCAATCCGAGGAAACCATGTCCGTTATCCCCTAGGAATGGCCGCCTCATCTCGGCTCTCGGTGGACCTGGTTCTTTTCTCTCGGGGCTCTTTCGTCTCCTTGCCCTTCTTTTTAGGCCCGGCCTTTTCACGAGCCATCTCTCCCTCCTCCGTCTCCTCTACGGGCCTTTTTCGCCTTAAGTTAGGCATAGGCTGCAGCGCCGCATTCGACGAGGGAGGGAGAGAAGGAACGGGAGCTTTAGGGGCAGTCTGTCCCTTCGAGACGCCCCTAGATGTCCGCCCCTTGACTGTTAGATAGAAGGCCCCCGAGGCCAGTCCTTGGCCGGAGATCCATTCCTTCTTCTTCTTCTATGTCTTTGCTGATATCAGGTTGTGCGATGACTAAACCAGCACCAGGAGCCGTTGAGGCGCGATCTAAATCAGCGTCAGAGTAGGAGAGCTCTACTACTCTGACCGACGCCTCCCCTTCCTCGGTAAATTGAAACTGGTCTATCTGATCCTCTAAGGATGAATGCGAAGAACTAGCCTTCTCCTCTGGGATAACTACTGGGGGAAAGGCGCGTTAGGGAGGTAACTGGATAGGAGGCAAGTCTGTTGCAGCGAGAAACCTTGGTACGGATACGTCAATGCGTGCCAATCTCGGACTACCAGCCCTTATAGCTTGTCCGGCTTCCACCAAGGATCGAGAGAGAGGAACGTAGTCCAAAATCAAAGGAGCCGACCGTAGTTGTCCGTCCTCGCTAACGAAAATCTTGGACCTCGGGAGGTAATTTAGAGCCTGGATGTTGACCAAGCTCAGCCGAGGGGATGTTCGCTCTTTGTCTGCAAAGGCCGTTAAAAGGGTTATGTTAGTCCGAGGAGACATGCAACCAAACCAACAAGTTTAAAATAAACGAAAAAGGGAGGAAAGGAGCTCAAAACTAAGGTCCTTCCTACGGAATCTAGTTCTATGACACCCCACCGGGCGTTCCCGCCCTAGTCGGACAGTGAGGGCCGTCATGCCACAGTCCGGAGACGATCAAATGGTCGTCCTTCAGGCCTTTGCTGGACTTCGGAAGGCAGGATATCAACCTCACTTCGTCAGTCCTGGACTTTAGATAGTATGAGTCGCCGAGCTTATGGCATTCATAAAGATGAACCATGTCGTGCCATGAAAGGCCGAGGTTCATCTGATCGTTTAGGGCGTCGACACACCCCCGGATCCGGAACAGGTTCGCGGTGCATTGATGGGGGGCCAATCTATGACCACGTAGGTAATCCCTAGTTATTCTCCCCATTGGAATCGTCATTCCTCCTTCCACTAAGGCTATCATTGGAATTACGACTTCCCCGGTTTTCCTCTTGAGCAAAATATCCTCCCGATGGCAATACTCTAAACCTACCTCCGGTGGAATACGATACTTCGCCCTAAAGCCCGCCATACCGGTCGGAGAATCTACCATTTTTTCAAGCCTACCCATCCCCTCTAATCCTAGAACAACTTGAAGGCAGTTTGAATAATGGAGAATAACGAAGAAGAAGCGCGCATTTACGGGTAAGAAGCTCGAAGGAGTCTTCAGGAGAATGGCAGCGGAAGTGAGAACGAACTGAAGGAGAAAGCTCTGAGACGTTCTGAATATTGGAGTGCTCGTCAAAAGTGAGTGACGAACGCCTTCAAAACCTGTTATACTCGGAAGAAGTTGAACAGACGCACTTACGTCTAGAGCGAGTGAAACGCTGCCCACCGTAGATCCGGTCTCCAACCGTTGGATTGGATGAGTGTAAAACCTCAAAAGCTGCAGTTACTTTCCCCCAGGTCATTAAACGCCCTCAGCATTAATGAGGCACGTGAGGGCATACCCCCCCCTTACACGTGTGAAACAGGAATTCACTACGAACTGTCCGGTGAGTATCAAAATCCCGTCTTTCCTCCTCGGACCCAAAAGAAAGGCCGGAATTTTGAGGGGCTATTGTGGGGGTAAAGTTCGCCGATCCAACGTTGGGCCATAGTACCTGTACTAGGCCCAACCACAATAAGAAGCGAAGACACGGGCGGAGGACCCCCATCCCAATCATGTTGGGCGGGCTTGCTTAGGGGCGTCCGAGGAGGAATACCTCCTCGGATGTACCAAATGGGAATCCGGTTCACTCCCTTTACATGGCGAAAGGCCATCCAATATCAAGGAAGAGTGCATGACGTTCGGCGGTGGGGGGGGCATTAAATGCCAAGGAGCAACTTTTCCAGTTTGCATTAATGTGGAAAGGACAGGAGAACAGGATTATCTTGGCCAGTGCAACTCACAGAAAAGAAGGAGGATGTCCTATGGGACAGGCACTCAAGTAGAGGCCCGGATGATTAACAAGTGTAGGGTCATTATCGTAGAAAGGATGCTATATAAGAGAAGAAAATCCCCATGGTCGGGGATCGCAAGCAAGAGGAAGAAAAACAGAGAAAAAGAGAAAGGAGTTGGAGGAAAAAGCGAAGATACAGCATTACAATTTGTCATCCCAAAAGCTTAGAGGAATATTCCCACGTCCAACTGGTTGCATGGCTTGTTTGTAACTACGTTCACTTTTGTCAAGACCTAGTTACGTAACCTACTCTCTACAAATTCATTGTTGAGGGACTTTTGGGGCAGAATCGCTCGCCTTTTGGGCCTGGGCCCCAAAACCGCCCCTACAAGTTAGATTATATTCTTAATATTAAATTTAAATTATTGTTTATAGGTTTTTAGTTGTGTTATATTCTTCTAAAATAAATAAATAAAATAAAAGAGCTGATATCAATTTGGCAACAAAGATAAATAGATAAGCCTAAGAAACATTTATTAATAATAGTTTTATGACTTTATCAGTAATTTATTAATGTGATTTAAATTTGAATAGACAGTTAATTTATTAATGTGATTTAAAATCCACTAAATTTTTTTTTAAGGGATTGGTTTAAAAAAAAAATCAAAGTGATTTGCAAATTATTAACGACTATGCATATGCTAACTTCTAACTACTAAAACCAATAATTGAAATATTAATCTATATGAAATAATACTTAGATATCTGTATGAAACAAATGAATTATAATAAGAATTAGCTAAACAGGGATAAGATACCACTACTACCACCGACCTACATGCAAGTATTTTTTTACACCTTTAATGAACAATGTTTTTGGAGAAATTATATTTATTTATGGTTATAATAAATTTTTTTGGAGCGATTATATATATATATATATATATTTATTTATTTATAATAATGTATTTTCATTGAGTTGACGTTTCACCAACTTATGTCTTTATTGGGGGCATTTTGACTGAAAAATATACACACATATAGCACCACTTTTACTTTCAATTATATAAAATAATAATTCATTTATTTATTTAGCTTTTTTTTTTTTTAATAAAATTATAGAGTACGTTTTATGAGTTTACGTTTAAAACCGTTCGGGAGCGGGTGCAGCGCACGGGTTTAAATATAGCAAATGATGTGCTCCTATGCGCTGGCATGTACCACATCAACCTATTCAACCCTCCTGCACAAATGTTAACAAAGCAAAATGTGCTTCAAAATGGCTGGCACTTGCAAAGACATAATGACATAACCACCACTTTACACTGAACTTATAAACAAAATACTCATCTGTTGATAATTCTTAGTACCTATATGAAGTTTTAGGATCCCCCAGCTTTCTAGTCAACTAGATGCCAACTTGAGATCAAGGCATGCATGCTGATTATAACTATCTCCTCAGCATTTTGGTCAACTTGATATCAAGGCATATATGATGTACACAATAAGGCTGCCATCAACATGCTCTACCTCCACCAAAAAAAAAACAAAAACATATTACCCATACCCCTTTGTCCAAATAGGTACAGAGTATATTAATATCCCCAACCCGAATGAGATGCAAATGGTAATCAAGGCATATGCATATGCCCTCCAAGGGCGTTTGCTTTCTCTCATTGCGTTGAACTCGGCAATGAAGGTAGAGGCAGTACTCAGACAGCCCAAGAATCCAAGTTGTATGCCCGATGCCACAGTATCACAAGTCTGGCTATTCACCTGCACCAAATGATTCAAGATTGTGGTCATGTACTATGCATGTAACAAACGCTCATGGAGACATGTTAATTTTTACATGATTTGGGAAATTCCCAAGATCGAATTTGCCAACACTTACAGCTTTCTTCACAGTAGAGAGTGCTGCCATGATGCAAGATGCAGTAACATTGGCCACTAGAGTCCCAAATGGCACCCATTTAAACAAACCAGCCCTGCCTAACCCACGTCCATTAAGTCTGGCTAAGAACCACCTGATCCACACACCTGGAGGTCCAACAAAACAAGCCAACCATAGCTGAGCACCACTGCTGCCACTGCTAAACTCCTCCCTCAAAAGTGCTCCACATACACCCCATAACAAGCCTAGCATCAAAATCAACACCACCATGACTGCCAAGTGACGCTTGAAGCTGTCCACCCTCCATTTGCTGCTTGAGCTTGGAGTGCCACTTCCTGTACACGCATTTCGCCTTGTTAGAAGCCACCTGAAACCCTTGGCTGTCTCAATCCCAAAAATAATGGAATAGGCCGCAAGAAACAAACCTGCATGGAATCATACAGGTTAAAGGACCATCTCACTCTTAAGTGCCAGAGTAGGCTATAGACTGTTGTTTAGTTTTGAATAGACTAAAGTGGGATATACAATTCAAATCTAATATTTCTAATTCTGAGGGACCAGATTACCTACACTACTACATCAACATAGTTCTTACAGTATGGATTTTTACCTACAAGAAAACCAAGCACAGCAAGCACCCAGTGGCCATCAACAATAAGATCAAGCATTTTCTGGTTCCAACCGTTGAAAGTTGTAAGACTTCCCAAATAACCAGTCGTCAATCCTATTGCTAGGTAGTCTGACACGCTGGATATGTCTGCTTTGAAAACAATACCCTACCACCCCATCAAGAAAGAACCAACCTAAAAAATGAAAAAAAAAATTATTATTATTATAATTTGAAGCAGAATATCTTATATCTTCCAATCAATGTCTTTTGTGACCTTTATACACTCATATGAAGGGTTGAAAGCAAGAAACTGCATTTAAGAATGTCAGTCCTAGGGCACTCTTAAGCCCAACACCAAGCACAACACAAAGTTCCATCACAAAGACTTTACCAAACCAAAGAATCAAGATGAATTTCTAATTTCCCAATCCTAGCTATCCTGTACTGTGACAGACCTTCATAATTTATGCCAGACATAAGTTGTAATTAGGAACATATAATCATATAAGCGATTCTTTAGAGCTAGGAAAATGTAGGCTTAAACACTCGCATAGTCTCATCCACTATTGTAATTGAATATGGAGAGTGACTACCACAAAAGTCCCAACTCTAGAAGCAAATGTTGTCCAAAACAATTGTATCTTAGGAGTAAATGTAAAATACCTCTCAAACAATTTTACTTTGCATGACCATAAAGAATTAGCTACAGTTGACTATAGTTATCATCAGTGCATGTTCAACATATTTAATTCATTTATCATAAATTAACTTATCTTGATTCTTTAATCATATCCTCCATATACTCATAACTTAATTTGATTTTTAACAAAGTAAACATTGAACTATCACCACATAGTTCAAGAATGAGTGATTCCTCAACCACATCACCTGCCACTATAATTTTATCACAATGCCCAAGCATATGCATGATATACACATTTAAAAAAAAGACCAAAACAGTGATTCACAGTGATTCTTCCAATGGAAATCAAACACTTAAAATAACATTGAAATAAGACACATCTTAATGTCAAATGTAGAGTAGTTCAGATGCATTTTTTTCCAAGTGAATCCTTTAAAATGCTCTGAATGTGTGTGCATGCATCAGGGGAGAGAGAGAGAGAGACCATATTGGAAGGAAGGTCAAGGTACAGAATGTTTTCATCGTTTGTCAAGACAGTGACTCCAGGACCAAACAGCTTTTGTAGCACATAGCTTGTCAAAACCTGCACATTGTGGCATGTTAAATATCATAATATTGCTGAGTAAGCTTACCAACATGAAATTTACAATTAATTGAATGCAAAAGTGGAAATTCTGTCTGATCCAGAGAAGACTGAAATTCCAACCAGCCCAATCACAGAATTACAATTCATACATATGATAAATTAATAATTTTAGTTATTTCCAAATTCTTATGACAAAATGGAGGTAGTATGTCCAAATTATTAAGACACTAATTTGAGCCTCTCCAACTTTTGTCAAAAAACTATTCAGTTACTTCCAAGAGGTTGGATTGTTCAGAACTCGGGCACTATGGTTCACATCTGGTTATGTCAAACATGGATAATTAACAATAATAATTACAATGACACTCTTAGAGAACTTCCTTTTTCTTTTCTTTTTTTTTCTTTTTTTGGATATTATATCCTTTGATCTCTATAACTTTGGTTTAAAGAAGTTAGTTTTTAAACATATATTATCAGGCAACACAAAAATACATCTGCATCAAAATTCTTCCCCAAAAAAACCGAACACCACACACTTGTAAAAAGAAACAAGCACAATGGCACTATAAGTTATGAGCATATTGCATTTTAGAACTTAAAATAAATAAATAAATAAATAAATAAAATAAATAAATAAAATAAAAATAAAATAAAAAAATAAACTAGACTAAAAGGAGTGTGCGTATATATAGTGCATATTACCCCAAGAATCCCAAAAACAGCTAAATGAATGAGGCACAAAGCATATTCCAATAACTTTGGCAACCTTTCCTTATTGTCCTGCATATAGAAACATGAAACACGTGCATTTCTTGAACAATCAGATCAGAGGGAAACAAGACATGTTTAAAGTAGTCATTAAATAATCAACAACTACCAAAAAAGTTAAGGAACTTCATCTAACAAAGATAAAGAAATGAGAAATTGTTGATGAAAGCTCACTTGCTTTTTGTCTTTAGAGCACTCAGTTGCATCTGTGGAAAGGGGAGATATGATTTCCTCAGGCAATGGTGTCACTACGGAGATCGTAGTCATTGTTGGTGGATCACGAGACCAATACCGATTAAGGTGCAACAGAGTATCCCCAGAAGTGGGGGCAGATACTCCATTCTCTAATGCATGATCAACAGAAAAGCAGTGGCTGCTACTCTCACTGTGCCTGTTGCTATAAAGAGCCCGATCCCCAATATCTCCTGCCTCTGAGACAATCTCACTTTCAATGTCATCATCCATATGAACAGGTGCAGCTGCTGACAAACTTATAGAACGTCTTCTCAATGAAGAATTGGCACTGCTTGTGCAATTAAATGATCCACTTTGTCTGGGTTCAGAGTCAGCAGTCCCAATATCCATGACTTCCCACCAGAACCTCAAGGCTTGATTACTCTTGGAATAACTTCAATAGTCACTGAAATAAATTAGGATGTTCATTCAGAGGCCAAATCTATATGAATATAATAATAATCCAGCTACTGCTGACAATGATGATAATGTTAGTAATTTTAATTCCTGCAAACAATTCTCAACTACTACACTTTTGAAAAAACTAATTATGTGCACATAGGCACAAGTAATGACACCCATTCTAATTCATTTTAATTAAAGGTCAATCTTGAAAAAATATAAGCTCATTAATATGTGTTGGCATCTAAGTTCTGTGAGTCATGACATCAAAGAGATAAAGACACAAAAGTAATAACATATGATAGTCCAAACATTTCAATTTTGATTGGTATTAGTACATCTTCTCCCTCAAACAACCACTCAGACAAAAGTCAAAATACTTTGCCTATAAGATCATGGACTTAATGAATAATGTCTTTGAATTCAATTTAAAACAATTCGGAACATCGATATTGTCTACTCCATCTCCAAGATTGCCATAATGTAAGACAAAATCTTCTAGCATGGTCATAATTAAATTTTTTTCGTTTCCGAACCCATTAAATTTATTAAAAAAAAAACTCTCACATTATAAGCAAATAAAAGTTATAAGTTTCTACATTGCCAAGGAGAACTTGAGATTCTCATTTAAAAGCACTGAAACATGATTAGAAAAACTTCTTAACCATAAAATAAATGACAGTTCACACAACTTTCTCAGCAGTACCTCCACCTCAGATCTAAAGTTCACCAAGAACAAAGAATATTTTTATTTTCTATGTACAAATTCTATTTAAACAACAGATAAATTAGATAAAAACTTTTGTTTTTCTCAAAAAAAAAAAAAACTAGGGAACATAAAAACAAAATGGCATTCCTATCACCTTACACATAGCACATGCACTAGTGGATTTGTTAGAACTTACCCTTTTTTTATCAGCTTCACAACAAAAGGGATGGTTAGGCCAAATGGGTTGTCATAATTTTATAGATTTAAGAAAGAGGGCAAAGCTGAATATTATAGCAATAAAATCTGATTCCACTAGTTTTGAAAATCCTTTTTGATAAGTAATAAAGATTTATTGATATAAAAAAAGAGAGACACCCAAGTACACAGGGGGTGTACATATCAAATACAAAAATTACATAAATCAAATAAATCCAAAATTGAAGAAAAAGGTTGGTTTCTCCACATTGAGAACCAGTCCAATAAGGTTCTGAAAAATAGAAGCTTGAGATCAGGCATAGAATGCTCATTGTCTTCAAAACACCTATTATTTCTTTCCTTCCAAATACACCACATCAAACAAGGAAGGACAACCATCCATATATCTCCATTACGATGGCGACCAAATCAACCTTGCCAGCAAGCAAGCTCAACAACATACATTGACATAACCCAACAAACTCCAAATAAACCAAAAACCATATCCCACAACTCCAGAGCAACCAAACAATTAAGGAATAGATGGTCAACAGTTTCACTATTACACTTGCACATATAACACCAATCCAAAATGCACACATTTCTTCTCCTTAAATTGTCAAATGTCAAACAAATCCCCAAGGCAGCAGTCCGTACAAAGAAAGCCACTCTAGAAGGAATCTTCTGCTTCCAAATGCTTTTCCAAGGGAAAAACTGCTCACTATGGCCAACTAGAAGATGGTAGTACGCACTAACCACTATGGCCAATTGAAAATCCTCGCTCTGGATCTAATGACAGACATTCCAAGTGAAATGGAATAAGCAGATCCCATCTCCATGCCCAATTAATAAATTTTTTAGGAAAAAAACTCAAACTGTTAACCAGAAATTTTATCATATTTTCAAAGCCCCTAGTAATTGGGTGTAAAATATGTTTGGGTAGCTAAGCTAGGCAGAGGAATAGCATTGACTTTCATGTTCAAAACACAACCTACATTAGATCTCATGAAACAAAAACTCAAACATTAAAACCTGTATGAAAAGATATTAAATTATTGATACTTGTCAGGTTCAGATAATCATGACATGAGAGAGAGATAAAGACACAAAACCAAGCTTAATTTTTTTTTGATAGGTAAGAAACATGTATATTCAATAAACTGCTAAATGCAAAGAAGCACTAGCATATCAAACGTACAAGAAAAGAAAGAAAAGTACAAACATAAGAGAAGAAGAACACTAAGAACAAAGAAGAAGAGAGCTAAGGAAGAGCAGGAGAGAATCACTAGATGTGAGTCCCCAAGCCTTAGCCCAATCAAAAAGGGAACCAGAAAAAAGAGCGAGCATTTGGTCATCGGGTCTATCCAAATCCTCAAAAGTCTGCCGATTGCGTTCCCTCCAAATATACCACATCGGACACAATGGAACTAAATTCCAAATGTGAGATAAGCGCTTCCCCCAACCAATTCCACCAGCTAAAGAGAAGATCTGACACCGTACCAAAGGGGACCCAAGAAATCCCAAAGAGTTTATAGACAAAGTACCACAGCCGATAAGCCTTTCCACAATGTAACAAAAGGTGATCCTTTGTCTCCCCACAACACCGACACATAATACACCAATCAACGAAGTCATAGCCCTTAAGCCTCAAATTATCTCCTATGAGAATTCTATCCCATGCCGCTATCCAAACAAAGAAAGAGACATGCTAGGGTGCCTTAACCTTCCAAATACCTTTCCATGGAAAGACAATGGAAGAAGAACCATGTAACTTGTGATAAAATGAGCGGATAGTAAAATCCCCTTTCTTTGTCAACTTCCATCTCATACGATCACCCTCGGTTACAAGGGGTAGATTGAATGCCAAGAATTAGAAGAAAACATCCACCACATCCGCCTCCCAATCATTAGGATCTCGAATGAAACGAACATCCCAAGTTCTCCTATTCCCCGCTCCTTGGCACAACAAAGATGATTCTACGGAAGCTTCTTTGTTTGCAACAAAAGTGTACAAGGTCGGAAAAGCCAACTAGAGAGGAAGATCTCCACACCACCTGTCTGTCTAGAATTTCACTCTATCCCCCACTCCAACCTTAAAGTGGACATTTTTGCGAAACATTTTTCATCCCATCCGAATACTTCTCCACAAACCACACCCATGAGCACCCCTTCCCAACTTAGAGGTCCATCGCCCCATTCTTCCCCAAATTTCAAAGCTACCACCCTCCTCCATGACCTATTCTCCTCGATCCCAAAACGTCAAAGCCACTTTTCGAGTAAGACTTTATTGAACATGGTTAACTTCCTAATACCCAAACCACCATTAGCCATAGGCATACACACCTTATCCCAACCCAACAAATGTTTCTTAGTGTCATCTCACAAGAAGTCCCTTTTTGACTTCTCAATTTTGTTCGCCACATGAGTAGGAATGGTGAATAGAGATAAGAAATAAGTAGGGAGGCTAGATAGCATGCTTTTAAGCAAAATCAATCTGCCACCTTTTGACAAATACAACTTCTTCCAATCTGCTAGCTTTCTTTCAATTTTTTCTAATGTAGGGTTCCAAATAGAGGGGGCTTTATGGGACGCCCCTTGAGAGCATACCAAGATAAGTCATTAGCAGAATCCCAACCCTACAACCCAATATCTTTGCCAAAGCATGCACATTATTTACCTCTCCTATAGGAACCATTTTGCTCTTACCTACATTAACCTTCAAACCGGTCACAAACTGAAAACAAAGTAGCAACAATTGAATATGTAGGATTTGCTCCACTGTTGCCTCACAAAACAAAATGGTATCACCCGCAAACAGCAAATACGAAACACATTCCCCTCTGCCCCTCCCGCCATCCGCCTAAAGCCACTAAGTAATCTTGCCCCCTCCATTCTCTTCACCATCCTACTAAACACCTCCATCATAATTAAAAATAACATGAGAGACAGTGGATCCCCTTGTCTCAAACCTCTAGAGCTGCCAAAGAAATTAGCTAGAGACTCGTTGACTAACACGTAAAACTGCACTGTCGAGATACAAGTTCGAATCCAACCGCATCATTTCTCCCCAAAGCCCATTTTCTTCATCAACTTCAGAAGTGTCTCCCAATTCACATTGTCATATGCTTTCTCGATATCTAACTTACAGATCACCCCGGGAATCTTACTCTTCGTCTGATTGTCCACACACTCATTAGCAATGAGAACTGAATCAAGGATTTGTCTACCTCCCACAAAACTATTCTAAGATTCAGATATCAGTTGATCTAACACCACTTTCAATCGATTTGCCAAAACCTTGGCCAAGATCTTATACAAGCTCCCCACTAAACTAATAGGTCCGAAATCTCGAATGTTAGAGGAATCATTCTTCTTAGGGATTAAAACTAAAAAGGTAGCATTTAGAGATTTCTCAAACTTACAATCTTGATAGAACTCTTCAAAAACCGCTAAAACATCACTTTCTACCACTCTCCAGCAGTGATGGAAAAAGGCCATAGAAAAGCCATCCGGACTCGGAGGTTTATCCCCTTCCATATCTCTAACCACTTGTATTACCTCGTCCTTCTCAAACCTCCTCTCCATCCAGCCCCTCTCCGCCTCCTCAATTTGATCAAACTCTAGACCTTCCACAAAAGGTCTCCACTCTTCGGACTCTTGATACAGAGTTTTATAAAATTGAACTACCTAAGCAACCACTTCTGCTCCTTCCTCATAAATCACCCCATCCACTTCTAAGAAACTCAGATGATTATGCCTTCTATGGGAATTAGCCATCTTGTGGAAGAACTTAATATTATGATCACCCTCCTTAATGCACAACATCCTCGATTTAGTATTCACTCACTTCATTTTCTAAATAATAAAACAATTTACTCATGGACCCAATTTAATCAATGTGGTGTATAGTATAACACCTGTTTTTCTCTCTTTTTATGCTAGCTATAGACTTATCTCACCTATTAGATCAGCAGATTGCAAGATAAAATCTGATGCATATAACTTGTACGTTTCCCTAATTTGAAAAACTAGAATGAACCTGTCACATGGGTTTTCATGATGTTAGAAATTTCATGGTAAATTGGGGTTAAGTAAAACTAGTGTCACAACCAAAATTCTTAACAATTTCACCAAAAGCAATTTGTCTACCAACTCACACTTGGTTTGCGTTTGGCATTGGATTAAAAAGTCAGCTTTTTTTACTATTTAGCTTATTTTTGGTACTATTTATGGGACATATTGTACTTTTTGGTACTATTTATTGGTCTCATTGTACTATTTCAGCTATCTTATAGCTTTATCTACAAGATCTTTTTCAAGAACAAGTTTTCAGTTTCAGCTAAATAAGTTGTTCCAAACAGACTCTTAGGCCTATCACAAATCTACAATCTTTTTTAAAATGACCCATGTGTAACTAAGGTGGTAGGTAAAATTGGGTGTTGTTATGAAATTGTTGTGACTTTAGCTTTATTGAAATTATTAAACTCCATGACCCAGAAAAATTAATTGATAGTTCGAACAAGAAGCAGAATCTTCAGCAGCAAACTCATATTTTTAATGGCAATGCAATCATATAACTAAAATTGCTAAGAGCTAAAAGATGTGTCCTCCACTAACAGAACATGAAAAACGAAAAAACAAAATACAAAACAAACCCCACTCAAATACTATTGGGAAAAATTTCCTTCGAATTTTTAAATCGATGAAACGACAATCTGAAGTGAACCTTTTTCAGATTAGCTCATGCATGAACATTGAACAAATAAAGAAGATGAAAAGTGAACCAAAAAAAAAAAGTAAAAATTACAACAGAAAAGCTATTACTTTTACGGTTCGTTATAATAATATTAAATTGAAATATACGGCGTGGTGCAATATACACTTTGATTTGAGTGTTATCTTCTTGAATTTGAGTGACAATTTAGTATGTTATATGATTTATGCACTACCAACAAACACTTTCCTAACTTTACCATTTTTCTCTATGAATCACTGTTCAGTCTATTCCTATTTCTGTCAATTGTCACAATTTTATTGCCCAACTACCAGTCAACAAACAGTCAAACACTAATCCTATCAAAAAAAAAAAAAAAAAAAACAGTCAAACAATAACATATTTTCTAATTTCTACAGACTCTAATCACAAACACAGAGAGTCACAAGACGCACAACTCACAAAAACAGATAGTCTCACAAAGCCAAAAAGCCAAAAAAAAAACACCACAAGCACAAATTCATATATTCAATCCACAAACACCGCAAGCACAGATTCTGAGATTCACAAACACTATATTAGGTTTTGAAAGATAGATTAAATACTTGAGTGTGAAGTGTGAACTGTGAAGGCTGGAGCAACGAAGCTGTGCTGGGCAAATCAAGCAACCGGCGGCGAAATGCAGATGGGTCTTGCTGCGTTGTGGCCGTTTGGGTCTGCGTCTGCGAGATGAGTATCGTGGTGGCGGCGTGCACAGTGAGATGGTCTCGTGTGGTGGCGGCGTGGGTCTCTCTCGCCTCTCAATTTTTCATTCCTTTCTTTATTTTCTTTGTTTTTTTATTCCTCTCTCTGAATTCGGACTCTTTTTTTTTTTTTTTTAATATAACAATCAATTTTTTTTTTTGATAAAATATAACAATCAATTGGTTATACATTTTTTTTTTTAAATGTGGCTATTAATTTTCCACGGATTTCTTTTTAAAATTAATTATTCGACAGATTTAAGACGAATCTTTCTTACTGTATTGTTAGTATAGATGAATCTTTCTTACTTTGATGCTTTAGAGAATAAGAGCATTCTCGATAGTTCTCTTATTAAAAATGTCATTTAAATATATTAAAATTTTACTTTATTATTTTAACATATTATTTTATAACATTACTATTTATCATGTATTTTATTTTTTTACAACTTCATTTAAATATTATTTCTTAACTCTTTTTTATTTTTTCTTTATTATTTGTTCCTAACAATCATATTCTTGTTCTAATGGTGACATTCTTGTTCAAATATTCTTGTTCTAATAAACCGTAACATTTTCAAATAATCCTCTTATTCAAATGTCATATTTTTTTAAATCCATATTTTCCATTTAGCATTCTTTTTAAAAATAAAAATAAAAACTTAGAACCTGTCACCTTCAAAAAAAAAAAAACACCTCAGAACCTGTCACCTTCAAGAAAAAAAAAAAAAAAAAAAAACGTTGAACCTATCAAGACTCATATCAAAAGCCAAAAACATATTTATATAAATGCAATCTAAAAGCCAACCTGTCAAGTTGAAGTTGTTTCAATTGAACTAAACTACCAATGTAGCCCATAGAAAACTTACATAAATCATGTCCAATAACATCAACTCACATAGAAAACCCATTGAATTAAACAGAGTTGAGCTTGCCACTTCCTTGATCACAAATGGTACTTAAATTTAACACAACACAACAATTGGCTAATACTTAAACTTAACACAACGAAACAACATAGCCAGTGAGTTTTAATGGCGACTTCATAAACAAAATGAAACAAATAAACCAAATCAAAAGTTTTAATGGCAACTCCATAAAAAAAAAGATGAGAGAAATAAACAAAACCAAAAGTTTTCACAACTCTCCTCGTAATTGTCATAAATGTTGAACGAGATTCTTTTGGAGTTAAGAATGAACTTCTTTATCCCTAATGCTAATTTGATGAACTTGAATGAACTCCGTAAATTTATTTGTCGGCTCATGTGACATTAGTGTACATGAAATCTCATCAATTTGTTCATAATTGAAGTCCATTGCTTGAGCTTCATCTCGCTCATCTTCAATAATCATGTTATGAAGAATTATGCATGCTTTCATAATGTCTTGTAATGTTTCATGATAGAAAAACCGCACAGGTCCACGTACAATTGCAAATCGTGCTTGAAGCACTCAAAATACACACTCTACATCCTTCCTATATGCCTCCCGAGTTTTTGCAAATAATTTTCTTTTATTTCCTAGTGGAGATGGGATTGTCTTCACAAATGTTGACCATTTTGGATATATGTCATCGGCAAGATAATATCCCATTGTGTAATCATGACCATTGATTGAGTAATTAACTACAAGAGCACATCCTTGTGCAAGCTTAGAAAATAAATGAGACCGCTCCAACGCTTTAATATCATTATTTGATCCAAGTAATCCAAAAAATGAGTGTCATATCCAAAGATCATATGAATCCATTACTTCCAAAATAATAGTTGGCTGACGAACATGACCACAATACATCCATTTCCATGCAGTTGGACAATTTTTCCACTTCCAATGCATGCAATCAATACTTCCCAACATGCCTGGAAATCCACGGTTTTGGCCATGGGCTAACAATTTAGCAATGTCTTCATTATTTGGTGACCTCAAGTATTGCTTTAAGAAAATAGCAACCACTGTTGCAACAAATTTTTTCAGACTCATCATTGTAGTGCTTTCGACTATTCTCACATATTCATCCAAAAAATCATTTGTTACTCCATAACCAAGCATCCTAAGTGCAGCGGTCATTTTTTGAAGGGGAGATAGACCAAGTTTTTTGGCATTATTTCTTTTTTGGATAAAGGAAGGTTCGTAAGCTTCTACCTTAGATAGGATTCGGAGAAAAAGAGAATGTCTCATTCGAAATCTCCTTCGAAATACTTTGGGAGGATATACGGGTTCTTGACAAAGTAGTCATCATAAAACTGTTTATGGCCCGCCAAATGATTACGGTCAATATACCGACAACACTTACGTTGTGATGTCTCACTCATGAGAAGTTTTATAATTATCTCATCTTCATCCGAGTCATCATCAAGCAATTCATGAATAAAAGAACGACCCATGGAGATAAACTAGAAGAAAACATTGAAAAGCAATTATCAATATAGATGCAAGAAACATAATATGAAATGAAATCGATAACTTTAAAAGAAGGTTTGGTCATTATGTAAAGAATATAAAATTTTCTTTAAATACAAACGTGGCCTAAGATGAGATCTTCTCCTATCTTCTTCTAGCACTTAAGAATTGTAAACCAATGGATACATTTCAGAAACAATTAGAAGAGCCCAACATTCAAGACAAGCATAGAAACTATAAGAAAATATAACCAAAAAAATGTATATGGTATTATATGTGCTGGCTCCCAACTTTTTGACTACTCACTAACAACTCATTAGTTAGTCACAGGCTCATATGAATTATTATATGTGCTATTAGCAAATTAGTTATAGGTATATACGACACCAAAGCAGAATCAGGGCACTTACACACTAGCCTCTTAGCCTAATCAAAGCGTCGTCAATAGCACAAAGACAAAGACCAACATTAAGCATGACAGTAATATAAATTCTATAGTAATATAAAATCAAACATAGAAAATACACGACATTTTATATAAGCTAAAATGTTAGGATTACTTAATAAAATAGTCTAAACCTTTTGCTAAGATCACAAAATAAATTTCAAGGCCTAAAATCAGCTACACCAAAAAAATGCCACAAAATACATATCAAGGCCTACAATAAGTTCCTAAAAAAAAAAAAAAAGGCCTACAATAAGTTACTACCAAAATAAGGTTGAAATCATCATCTCAACCCAATGAACAACTTGATCTTTGTTTTGCAAGGATTTCCTTTTTGAGTCCGTCATAAAAAGTTCTTTGGTCTTCGTTCATGCCACTTGTGTCTAGCATCATAATTCTTTCATTCTCTTTCAACTCTTTCAAGCGAACCTTTTTCGCTTTGATACGTACTTTCTCTTTTTCTTGTGCATAAGATTCTTCAAGCATTCTCATTTTCTTTTTCAAATATTCTGTTGCAACATCTTTCCCATCATCTTTTCTCTTTCAATTAGCCTTTTCAGCTTTTCTACTTATTGGCCTCTCGAAATCCATAGTGTCACCTAGGGGTGTCCAACAAAACCGCAGACCCGACCCACCCGGCCAAACCGACCGGACTCGAACCGAAAACCACCCAACCCAACTACCTGGTGGTCGGTGGCGGGTCCTTGCCATCCCAAACCGATTCTGGCGGGTCAGATGCCGGGTCTTCCCTTCCAAAATCCGATCCACTCGACCCGACCGTGTATATAACTTGATTCTTATTCATTTTATACTTTCCACTCCAGTCTAGACCATCACCGGCTCACTCACCCTCAGTTTCTCTGTCCACTCGCTCACTCGGTCTCGCCTCAAAATCTCACGCTCTCGATCTCTCTCACGCTCAACAGCCAACACCATCGCCGATCCGAATCTTTAGATCTTCGAACATCGCACCATTGCTGAGCTACGGATCTCCTTCATCGCACCATCGCCGCCAATCTGCTAGTAACACTTTTTATTTCTTCGTTTTAGTCTCATGCAAGTTCAAATCTACTATTATTTCTCTCCATTTCTGTCTGGGTTTCGGATTTGTGGTTATTGATATTTGGGTCTGCAGAGTTGTTCTTAAGATTTGTACCCAGTTTTGTCTTTGTTTTGTCTTTCGGTCAAGTCGGGTCCAACCATCGTCCACCCGAGCTCGATCTGACTCAACTTGTTATTTTTCGCAATCGGCGGCGGGTCCGCTGTCCTTCAACCCGTCAGAGTCGGGTCGATTCCGGGTTGAGCCCAAACCTGACCCGACCCGACCTGTGGACACCCCTAGTGTCACCAACCCCCCCTCCTTGATCTATTGAATCTGAAGTTTGAGGCATTTCTTTTCTTGAATCTTCCCTAGGCATAGTAGATGCCCACTTGGGAAAATCCTTCAACATTTGCCAACAATGTTCATATAGAAAAAAGTAACTGTCTAATTCTTTAAACAATTCCCTTGCTTTCTCAATCTAAAAAAAATTAAATAAATATAACATAATTAGTTTCTTCAAACATTTCATTTGTGTTGTAAATCTAAAAAAATTAAAGATCATTGCAAAATTTATACCTTCATTTCAAAGAAAGTGGTTCCACTTTCATTCTTTGCTTCAATTTTAGCTAAGGAACCACAAAATTTAACTATTTCCCTATTTATCACTCCCCATCGGCTTGTTAGGGATGAAATACTATGTGTAGAGTTAGCCTTGTGGTCCTTGAAGTATTTTGCAACTTTGCAGAAAAATGTTGTTTTATGTTGCTCATTACCATGCACAGGATTGACACTGGTATTAAGCCATCTTTGCTACAAGCGACTTGTCTTCCTCAGGATTGAAGCCGATACCATGTGTTGTTTTTTTCTTAGAAGTGGCAACTTCATCATTGAGTGGAGAATCTTGGACTAACATAGGACTATTTTCGGATGAACCGAAAAGTTCATCCTCACGATTAATATTCCCCCATAAGACATCAATGAACGATGAATAATGTCTTGAGTCCATGCTTCAAATGCTGGAATTAGAATTTAGAATTTAGCCTAAATGCTGTAATTAGAATTTAGAGCATGGACTATTAGAATTTCGTAGTGTCTCATAGCCTAAATGCTAGAATTAGAATTTAGAATCCGTAGTATCTCATAGTTTGCATCCAAGTAATCATTTGGTAATGCAAAAGAATTGAAAAAATAAATAAATAAATAACACAGCACATAGCACATATGAACTAAATACCGAAATACCGAGAATAGAAGTAGACACTGAAATATCGAGAATCACAAAGAAGATGGAGAACTTACCCGTATGGTGATACCGAGATGAACTTCCGATCAGCGATACCGAGATGAACTTCCAATTGGCGATACCGAGCTTGAACTACAAATCGACGACTCTGAGACGAACTAAACCGATTCAGTGTATGAGATCATAGAATAGAGAGGAGAGAGCGAAAAAAAAAAAGGGGAAAAAAGGGGAAAAAAACCGGTGAAGGAGATTTTATAGATCAGTGGTGGTGGAATTTGTGAGATGGTAGAGAGTAAATCGGTGGTGGCTCAGATTGAACTGCGAATCAGTGACTCTGAGATGAACTTCTGATTCGGTGTATCAAATCATAGAACAGAGAGGAGAGAGTGAAAAAAGAGGAAAAAAAACCGGTGAACTTGATTTTATAGATCGGTGATGGTAGAGAGGAAGTTGAAGGGAGTATGGGAGAGAGAAAGATGGTGGTGTGAAGCAGAAAAGAGCAAAAGGGAGAAGAAAAGAGTGTGGGAGAGTGGAGATGATGAGGCAGAAAAGGAGTGGTTGAACGTGAAGATGAAGTTATATTTTAATCGGGATGAGAGAGAAAGATGAATAAAATAATAATAAACGTAAATGGCATTCCAGTCTGTACCGTGCCAAAAATGAAAGCGTACATCTTGTAGCATGTCTCAAATTTTTAGCACATATAGCACACCTCATGATGCTCTGTTTTTGGTGTTTGGTGTGTCAAATGCCAAATATTTGGCATTCGACACACCTGATGAGAATGTTCTATATGATGTAACTTTTTCTTTTCCGCACATGTATATGTGTCTTTTTTTTAAAAATTTGTTTTTGGTAAAAATCTTTTATATTTGCCAATATCAACTAAAACTTTTTTTTTCTAAGAATAAAAAAAAACATTTTGGGACAAAATTTAACTACAAAATTTGATGTAGCTTAAAACTATAATCTTACTCAATATCTTTTTATTTGAGGTGAATTTTAACAAATTCACTATTAGATTACGTCTTCTTCTTATATCCTCTATGCTTGCAAAATTTCTAGAAAATTCAAAATCAATATCTATGTTATCAATACATTATTTAAATTGTAAGTTTTTATAGTTTAAAATTACGCATAAAATATAATCTTATAGATCATATAGTAAATTGTAGAGTCAAGGGCCCAACCCACATATTGGGCCTTGGGCTCTGGCCGAGAGCATGGTGATCTCAAGACAAATAAATGGAGGTGGCAGGTCAAGCTTAGAATCTAATAAGTGAAATACGAATGGGAGGGTAGTTCGAGGAGGAATGTCTCCTCGGATAGACTAAGCACAACTCAAATATGTCTCCTAAAAAGTCAAGGTGACCTTCGAGGAAGCTCCGGTGATAAGGACGTGCCTCATGAACGTACAAGTAGGATGAGAGTTAGGAAATATCTAAAGGAAAGCTACTGTCATCGCATTTAATGCCCTACAGCTAACTTTCTGATCACATTTATGTGAAGAAGACTCCTGAACAGTGTTGTCTTGGCTACCATAACTAATGAAGGCGAGAATGAGGTGTCCGATGGGACAGACACTCGAGTAGTGGCTCAAATAATCAACAGATGTAGGATCGAAATTGTCCTGAGGGACCTATATAATGTAAGAAGTCCTCCATTGATAAGGACCAGGGAAAAAGAGAGAAAAGGCACCGTAGCAATCTAAATTGCACTTGTAACGAGTCTAATTGATTTATATGAAAACTTACCTCCTCGGACAGTGAATTCATTTAGCTTTATGTTCCTTGTTCTTGCTTAATCATCTTCTACATCCATACTAACCGTTGTCAAATTCATTAGGGCCTAGTTCTTTAACCCACTCTCTACAAATTCATTGTTTTGGGCCTAAGTCCATTCATCCCTGACTGAGTCTCGAATCTGGTCCTTACATAAATAATATTTAATTGTTACAAAATTTAAGATATGCATTAAGAGGGTAAAGAACATGCAATCCAACGGTTAGATTTTTAAAATATATAGTAATATTAATGATATTGAGTAAGATTGTAACCTTAGACTATAACCAATTTTGTAACTAAATTTTGTCCAACATCTTATCTCTAGAAATCACAAGTTTTATTTAGACTTACATGCCACTATCAACCAAAACATTTTATCTCTAAAGATCACAAGTTTTTTTTTTTTTTTTTTTGAGAAAAAGTTTTATTTAGACGTACATACATCATTGTATACTATATAATAAAATAATACAAATAATATAGCTTATCATAAAACCTTATTATATGCGGAGAGATTTGCATTTATTTCCTGAAGTATTTGGTACAAAAGAAATGCCATCCGAACTGGTTCACCCTCGCCGCTTGTTGAGGTCTAAAAAATCACAGTAAAAATAAGCCCAAGAAAGAATAAGCTAGGCCCAAGAACAAGTAAGTTAAGCCCGGAAGAAAAAAAGACCAAGTCCAAAGGGATTGAACGAAAGGCCCCGAGGATCCCGAAGCCCAGAAAAGGAAAAGCAACCAAAGAAGAAAAAAAAAAAGAGAACATCACAAATAAGTACAAGACGCAAGGATCCTCGGGGACCATCAATAAGCGCGAAGAAAAAAAGAAGACCGGGACTCGATCGATAGAAAGAAAAACAAGAAAGAAAAAAAAAAGGACGCAAGCGACCCTTCATGGCACATGCACAGAAAAGGCGTCGGGGAACCAAAACAAGGAAGAAGAATGTTAACACAAGCGATTTCAAAAGAGCAGAACAGATTCCGCCCAAATAGGAAAGAAACGGAAGAGTAAAAGACACGAGAAGTGAGGATGCCGAGAAGGGCATACCTCAAAGACACCCCAAAGAGGATGGCCAATCGAAACTTTCAAAGGAACCAGAATCAAGAGAAGGAAAGAATGAGCGAAAACGGAAAAGGGGACTTACCGAGATGATGAAGACAGAAGCTAACTCTGTTTGCAAAAGACCAAAACAGGGGAACCAACGGTTCCCAAGACGCCGTAAAACTCCACTATAAAAGGAGAGGATGGGTTGTGAAGAAAGGCAGCGAGAAAAAAAGAAGGAACACACAGAGAAAGAAGAGATTCTCTAGAAAAATTATCAGAAAGTTTAGGCGAAAAGAAAATATTGAGGGAAAAACAAACACTGCTTCCCGATATCCTGTAAAAGCAACTATGGCACATACTCGGATCCAACATGAATCAAACTTTGCAAGTTTTGAAGGCTGAAATAGCCATTCAAGGCTGCAATTTTTGAGCTTGATTGGACCTTGTATCACGCCCCTAGCAAGCTTGTTTGTAACCAAACAGATAATGCTTTTAATGAAATATTGTTCCCAGGATCCCCAAAGTATTTCGTTTTATTGTCTTGCTAATCATGCTTATTCTTTCTTTTCGAACTCACGTTGTTAAATTTGGCATCCCTCGATATCCTTTGTCTGTCATCTTTTTGTATGTTGTCGGGAACATTCTCTCGCATCCACTTGATTCAAAACAGACCATTTAGCTGCGGTGAGTCAAGGCCCAGTCCACAAAATCCTCCTTTTCTTTTTCATTCGGGCTCGGGATCCTTGAGCCCGAATATCCCGAAAAAGACACTCTCACACCGCCCAACTTACAGATCCATGCCAATGCCATAAAACGATTCCGGGAGTTCCAACAGGTCCAAGGCATGCCCACGGTCTCACATCAGCCTCTAGCGCTAGTCCATTGGTTCCCACCCCCTAATTCCTGGTGTAACGCTAACTTTGATGGTGCCATCTTCCAAGAGCTAGGAGCAGCAGGTATAGGGGTAGTTATCAGGGACCATGAAGGAAAAGTAATTGGAGCAATTTTGGAGAGAATTGCTTTACTCCCATCTGTTGAAGATGTTGAGGCTCTAGCATGTAGGAGGGCGATCTTGTTTGCAAGGGAATTGGTCTTGAGACCGTGGTATTTGAAGGAGATTCTGAAACCATAATAAACTCCCTTAACTCGGATGAAGAGTGAATGGCCTCCTTTGGCCATCTGATTGAGGATTCTTGGCACCTGGTGACTAGTTTCCAAGTTATTACATTCTCACATGTAAAATGTAAAGGGAACAGTGTAGATGATAAATTAGCTAAATTAGCTAGACAGTCCCATTTCCTATGGATTTGGTTAGAAGACATCCATAGTGATGCCACCAATCTTGTATTGTTTGACTGAAGTTTCTGTTGATTCCTTAATGAATGGACTTCCTTCTCAAAAATAAAATAAAATAAAACCTTATTATATGGCAATTGTATTAGATGTGTTATTTAGATGCAAACAACTGCAAATATAATTATGTTTTGCGTTGGGTGAGAGTTCTAAAACTATGTCATAATTATGTTTAGTAGTTGTTTTTTCAACAAAATAACATTTACCATAAGTTCATAACTAAAATTGTGCTATACATGGGAATTCAATTAGTAAATATATAAAGTTCTAAATATTTAGATGTATGTTTATGACTCAAAAAAAAAAAAGTATGTATACTTATTGATTGCTAGAAACAACGTGAATGAGACTTTGAGTATCAATATTAAATTTTAAATTTCAACAATATTCATTGAATGAAGAGCAATCATTAGTCAATGAAAAATAGAAAAAGTGGTGAATTTTACACATTTTTGCTCAAAAATTACTCACAGGGTCTATATCATAGTACATATACAAATAGCTACAGTATCCGTGTATATTTACACGATTAATGTAAATTTCTATTTGATTATTTAAATCAACTTTTTCTCTATCCTCTCTCTCTCTCTTCCTCCGACTCTCTCTCTTCCCCTGGCTCTTTTCAATCAAAAAAAAAAAAAAAAAAAAAACAAAGGAGGAGGAAGAAGAAGAAGACATCAACTCAAAAAAACACGAAAACTCATCACAAATCCAACTCAAAATCAACCCAAACAATATCCAACAAAAAAACCCATTAAAAAAAAAAAAAAAACCAAATCAACCCAAAAACCCATGCCGAAGCTCACTGTCATTGCCTGCCATGTGAGAGAAACTAAAGATTTGAACCTTACCAACCCTAATCGGGTCTTTGATGGTTCAAGGGGCGAGTTTGCCTCAAATTTGTCTTCAAATGTTGAAAATGGACTTGGATTGATATGAGTTTTATGTGTAAGTGAAGTTTGGAGGTTTGTTTATGGAGTTTTTAGCTAAGTCTTCAAGCAATATATATAAGGAGGGAAAAAGTGAGCAAGAGAGTTCCCGCCCAAATCCCCATAAAACGTCTCCATCGTAGGATCTCCATCACACCACGGGACATGGGGGATAAAGCGCCAAATGAAATAAATGTTGGAGTGTCTCGGATGCCGAAGCGTCAAAAGCGTGCTTCTTTACAGTTGAAAAGACACCTGCACATAAAGAAATGACATAAGAGTGAGGAAGGCAGTCACTAAGAAATCAACATCCCCTTTTTTCCCAAGGAGCAAAAGAGTGGAATTTCGAGGGGTTATTGTAGGGATAAAGGGCCCAAATATGGATATTGGGCCGTGGGCTATGTCCAAAGACATCAAGTAGTCCGAGGACAAGTAATAGTGACGGAGACCTACGGGATGGTGGTATGTGGAAGGAGTTTGGTCATGAGGAACTGGAAATGTTGTCTGAGGAGAAGTACCTCCTCGGCTAAACAGAGTAGAGGTCATAAGTCCGACCTTTCGTTAAGAATAAGGCACCAGACGATCATATTGACAAGGATAAAGATTAGGAGGGGATAAGACAAAAGAGAGTTGAGAAATATCTAAGAATAAAGTTGCTACTACCGCATTGAATGCTTTCTGCCTAACTTCTTGGCTACATTAATGTGGAGATGATATCCGAACAAGAATATTCAGCCTTACTGCTACCCACAAAAACTTCGGGAAGGTGCTGATGGGATAAGGATCAAAGCCAGTAATCTTATCTACACGTGGAGGGTTGAGATGGAGTGAAGCGGGGGAATATAAAGAAGAAAAACTCCATTACAAAGGGATCATCATAAAATTTAAGGAAAAGTCATTGTACCTTGAAGAATTGTAATTTTAGCTAAGTCTAAGAGAAATATATAAGAACAACCTTCCTCGGACTTTGCCGAAGAGGATTTTCCTTTGCTTAAAACTATTTGTTTCATGCTTTCCAATAGCAATTAACCTACTGTGATCATTATATACCTAACTCATTGAAGGTTAAGTCTCAAGCCCACTCTTTACAAATTTATTGATTTGGGCTCTTTGGGCCATTAACTTTTCTTTTGGGCTTTGAGAGCAAAACATGCCCTTACAATAGTTTTATGACTGTATTAGTAATTTATTAATGTGATATAAATTTGAATAGACAATTAATTTATTAATGTGATTTAAATTTTTTTTAAGGGGTTAGCTTAAAAAAAAATTCAAAGTGATTTGCAAATTATTAACGGCTATGCATATGCTAACTTCTAATTACTATAATCAACAATTGAAATACTAATCCGTATGAAATACCACTTAGATATCTGTATGAAACAAATGTATTATAACAATAATTAACTAGACAGGGATAAGACACCACCACCACCACCACATGCAAGTATTATTATTATTTTTTTTACATTTTTAATGAACAATGTATTTGGAGTGATTATATTTATATTTATTTATGGTTATAATAAGTGTTTTTGGAGTGATTATATATATTTATATAAGATTATAATTATTTAGTATTTTTTAGTCATTCAACAACATTAGTTATATTTTTTTATTTATTTTTGGAGTAATGTATGTTCATTGAGTTGATGTTAGGCCAACTTATTCCTTTATTGGGACATTTTGACTGAAAAATATACACACACAAGTAGCACCATTTTTACTTTCAATTATATAAAATAATAATTCATTTATTTATTTAGCTATTATTATTATTTAAATAAAACTATAGAGTACGTTTTATGAGTTTAGCAGGTGCAGCGCACGGGTTTTTTAAACTGGTATAAATATAAAAGAAGAAGGGGGTATTCGTCGAAATAGAAATAGAAATAGAAAACAGATTGGTTTTCACTTTTCACTCACAAGAAAAAAGAAAGCGAAAGCACATCGGAGAGGAGAGGTTTTCAGTCGATGGCGCCGGAAGCCGATCACGATATCAAGGACGATGATGAGAAGAATCCTCGGCCTCTCGACGAGGATGATATTGCTTTGCTTAAAACATATGTAATCTTTCCTTCCTTCCCTTTTTCTTTCTTATTACAAACCCTAATAACAACTATGTGGATCTCACTTTTTATTTTCAGCTCGATTCATTCATTCCTGCTGCCATTTTATTGCTATGCTATGCTATGTTTTAAGTGTTCATGTTCAAGATTGGATTTTTATTAATTATTTTTTTTCGTACTACAACAAAATCAAATCATGCTGGTAAACTGGGTTGGGGGAATGGATTTACAAGTTTAGCGCACTTGAAATGATATTATTTTTATTATTTTGCTCTCTGTCTCTTTCTCTGTCTCTGTCTCACTTTTGGGGTTTAGTTTGTTTACCTCTGGAATTGGTTGTTTCTGATTCAGACGACTAAATACTAATTTTAATTATTATTATTATTATTATTATTTTGATAAGTAAAAGGTAATAAATAAAGTGTGGCTGCTGGGATTCGAGCCCAGGTCTCCACGGCCACAACGTGGAATTCTTACCACTAAACTACAGCCACTTTGTTGCTAATTTTAATTATGAATCGAAATTCCCACCCAAAAACCAATACTCTTCTTTCTTTTTGCAGGGTTTGGGTCCCTATTCTACTAGTATCAAAAAAGTAGAGAAGGAAATTAAGGAAATGGCTAAGAAGGTCAATGATTTGTGTGGTATGACCATGCTTCCCTTTCTCTTCTTTTTCAAACTGTCTTCTCAACTGCTTACTCTTAACTTCTAAAGAATTTGAAAAATACTACTTCAACTTTATTCCTATATGTGCAAGAATTTAAATGGTTGCTGCCTTTCCTGGTTTAATTGTTAACTTCTCTGATAACATTGGGTTCTTTTCTGCTTTCAGAATGTGTCTCTCTAATACCCTATTTATTTGATGCAGCTTTTGTGTTACAACTTGGTCTATATGTTTCTGTTTGATGTCTTTACTGCTTGGCCTGGCTGTTTTTTTAAATGAATACGTGAAATCATAATATTTTGCTATGTACTATTCTATAGGTATTAAGGAGTCTGACACTGGCTTAGCTGCACCGAGCCAGTGGGATCTGGTATCCGATAAGCAGATGATGCAGGAGGAGCAGCCTCTCCAGGTCTGTATTTTGCTTAAGGTTTTGTTTTGGCAATAAAGTTTAGTGTTTTTTTTATTATATAAATCTGAGAAGCATTCACTGCCTTGTCAACCAGGTAGCAAGATGTACAAAGATCATCAATCCAAACACTGAAGATGCCAAATATGTAATAAATGTTAAGCAAATTGCAAAGGTACGCATCTATTTGCCATTCACTTTATGTGGTACATTTTCTTTTTTGGGTTTGAAATATGATCACACACACCAGAAATAAGTCTGTCATTTTCAAGTATTTTCCTTTTTTTTTTTCATACTTTGAAATCTTTTCTAAGCTGAAGTTCTCCCAGATTTTGTTTCGGTCCCTTTTCTTTGTTTAGTAGAAATATGAGCAATTCTGATTTTCTCTTTGAAAAAAATTTAATAAATTTTGTTAATCTTTCATGATATCTTGCCTTTCTGGAAGTTCTTTCTGTAGCTTATATTTTATGCTGTGCAAGCATGCTATAGCAGGTTTTTATATGGATTGTTTCGGTGGCATTTTACTTTGAACATTCAGAGACAGAATCTTTATATTTTTTAGTAACTCATATAGTTATTCTTGTAATTGTGGGATCTGATATAACTCTACTTTCTCAACTGCAGTTTGTTGTTGGGTTGGGTGACAAAGTTTCCCCAACTGACATAGAAGAAGGCATGCGTGTGGGGTAGCTTTCTAATTATAAACCTTCTCAGATTTTTCTAAACATTTGTATGATGCATGTCTTTAATGCTGTCTCATTTGAAAATTCTGATTATGTCATTTCTTATTTTACATTCTCTTAACATAAATTGCATGGAGTTTGTTGCCAAAGGGAGATCATTTATTACCTTTTTCTTTTAAATTTTTGTTTATATCATAATTTGTATATGAATAGGACATCGGCAACTTTTAGGCTAGTCTCTTCACACGTTTTTAGAGACGAAAGGTTAGAACTGTATGAGACTGGATTTAAAGGCAGGAGAGATCGATTTGAGTTAGAAAAGTCTGAATCTTGGCGAGGTTTAAGGTGTTGGAAGATGAAATTTCGATTGCAGGATTTTATTTAGCAGCATGGGTGTGTTGGGTTTTGGGATGCCTAGGGCTAAGATTTTATTAAGATCTACTCTAGACTGGGATTTGAAAAAAAATGCTAGAAAATCCAAATGAAAAAGGAACAAAAAACTTAAGCTTCATAACTCAAATTTAGAAAAATGTATTCTCCATTGAATAGAAAACATTACATCCATTTAAGAGATGGCTAATACCTAGCCCTAGTACAACTTAAGGGGCTTGACTATTAAACCCAAACCAAATAACTGATATAAACCACAACCCCAAGGGGTGCTACGGTTGGTTGGAGACCTTGCTTCAAGAAGCAGAGGTCGCTAGTTTGAGTTTCTCCTCCCCCCTCTTCTTGAGGCCAAAACTTTTTATTTTTTTTAAACCTTAATAAAACATAAAAATAAAAATCCTGGATGAACAGAAAATCCCTCCTCAGCTTTCTTTTACTGTATATCCTCTATGGAATATGTGTGTACAATGGTATTGATGTGGATTGTTTGGACGGAAATAAATCGGCGCTCTTTTGAGGATACTAAGAAATCCTTGGTTCAGTTACTAAGAAATGCTAGAAGATTTGAGGGATGTGAACGCTCTAAGTCTTTTTTTTTTTACACTCTCCTTGATTGGAGTGTTGTCTTTTGTCATTTTTTCTTGTTCTTCCCTTCCTGTTTTACTTGATCGTTGTAATCTTGGTTATTGATTTGTGCCCCCATAGTACATTCCCAATGTACTCGGGTTGGCTGTTTTTCGTTTTTTAATAAAATTTTCGATACTTATCAAAAAAAAAAAAAAAAAAGCTCTATGCCAAAAGACTTTGTTTGATTGGTCTAGGTGTTGGGGCTTCTCAAATTATTCTTCTATCATTGAGGTTCTTTCTTCTCTTAGTATTGCACCTTAAGTTTTTTCCTTGTTATTTGTTGCTGTTTGTTGTTTGTTGCCTTTTCTTGTGTTCACCATCATGAACACCTTGTATTTGCTTTCTTCAATTTTACGGTTTGATTAATAATACTCTTTTTACCTATCAATATATATATATCCTCTATGGAATATGTGTGTACAGTGGTATTAAGAAGCAGAAATTGTACTCCTTTTTATTTGTGGATTTACCTTCAGCCTGTCATTGCAGGGTTGATCGCAACAAATATCAGATCCAGATTCCCTTGCCTCCAAAAATTGATCCGAGTGTGACTATGATGACAGTTGAGGAAAAGCCTGACGTGACATATAATGATGTTGGTGGTTGCAAGGAACAAATTGAAAAGATGCGAGAGGTGTGTATATCAATTTTCCCTATATATTATCTTCATTCTGATTTATATCTTTGTTTAGTGAGAATGTGGATATATTATGCAAGAGATAATGAGTGACTTCAAAGATAGGTACTTGAACTTGACACCACTAGCATGTATGCATTACTGATATAGGTTTTTTTTCTAGGTTGTTGAGCTGCCAATGCTTCATCCAGAGAAATTTGTTAAGCTTGGAATTGATCCTCCTAAAGGTGTCCTCTGCTATGGTCCTCCAGGAACGGGTAAAACACTTCTGGCTAGAGCAGTGGCAAATAGAACTGATGCTTGTTTTATCCGTGTTATTGGGAGTGAGCTTGTTCAGAAATATGTTGGTGAGGGAGCTCGGATGGTTCGAGAACTTTTCCAGGTTATCATTAGTGCATGTTCAGTAGTTTCAAAACTTACGTTTTTTAATTCATAATGTTTTAATGATCGAGTTATCATCTAACTCTTACCGCTATATGCTGCAGATGGCACGTTCAAAGAAAGCCTGCATTGTATTTTTGATGAAGTAGATGCCATTGGAGGGGCTCGTTTTGATGATGGCGTAGGTGGGGATAATGAAGTCCAAAGAACAATGCTGGAAATTGTCAATCAACTCGATGGTTTTGACGCACGTGGAAACATCAAAGTTCTAATGGCTACAAATAGGTTGGTTAAGTTACCTGTTATGGCTATATTTCTGCTTGGTGTTGGTCCATTTCAAGCTCTTAGTGAACCTCTCTTTTCAATTTTGAAATATAGCTGGTAATCTCTCTTTGGGTGTTGGGTGTATTTACAATCTTTAGCAATGCGTGTACTTACGTTGTGGATTTTGTTTGCCCCTTTTTCCAGGCCCGATACGCTAGATCCAGCACTTTACGGCCTGGACGATTGGATCGTAAGGTTGAGTTTGGCCTTCCTGATATGGAGAGTCGGACACAAATATTTAAGATCCACACACGAACCATGAACTGTGAAAGAGATATCCGATTTGAACTTTTGGCTCGGCTTTGCCCAAATTCCACTGGTAAGAACCCTTAGTGATGGTGAGGGGTCAATTTCAACTTGTCTTCTTCCCTGATGTTTTCCGATAGTCCTCAATGGCCTCTTTGCTTGTTTTTTGCTCACTATGCCAGTGGTATGTTAGAACATTGGATTTCTGACATGAGTTTCTCTCACAGGTGCCGATATAAGGAGCGTGTGCACAGAAGCTGGCATGTTTGCCATCCGAGCACGGAGGAAGACTGTGACAGAGAAAGACTTCCTTGATGCAGTGAACAAGGTCATCAAGGGATACCAGAAGTTCAGTGCAACACCCAAGTACATGGTCTACAACTGAGTAAACTGTTTTGCTTCATTCCCTAAGAAAAACCTTGAATGCAGTTATGGGCTGTCAAATTGGGCATGATATGAGCTATATGGTTCATTAGGAGACTGTTTTGTTAACTTCATATCTGTCATTTGAACTTGAACTTGCATCTACTCGGATTATATCACTTATCATTTGTTATAGAGCAATTGTATTTCTGTGGGCCATATAAAGTTGTGAAAGTGTATCAAACTCTGTTTTTCTATAATAACATTATTCCGTGACTATTTTCATCACTTCTGGATTGATGTAACTTATTAGGAATTTGAAAGCTTCTGCTCTTTCCACCCCCCCTTTCCCCCTTGTATGCTTGTTTATTATGCTTCATTTAGATTAGAAATCTCTCTACTTTTCCTAAGGGGAGTGGATCCATTTTATGTTCTGATTTAATTTTCATGAATTTAAGGGTATATACTATATGTAGTGTCATGTGATTTGAAACACAATTTGGTCAAATAATAAAAAATAACTTATTTTAGAGTAATTATTAGGTATTTCGGAGTACGGTTATTTGGTGTTCCCTTCTCCTACATTCATAATGAGTCTCATTAATTAAATTCATGGTGGAGTTTATCATAAATGTGAGAGGAGGGAGCATCACGTCACCATACTCCGAGTGACCTAATAATTTCCCTTATTAAAGTGATAACCAAGTCTTTTAGCTGATATTATAGCACATTACAACTATTCAAGGTATACTTCCTTTTAGAAAATGTATAAAATGTTGAATGAAATTGTTATTTTGAATGTACAAATTTTAATTTTTTAAAAATTACCTATTTAAGGTTTCAAAATTTTAGTATTCTCTTACTTTAATTGAAACCAGCCTCTTCACATGTGCTATGCCCAATTTTCATTTTATTTATATTTTTGTATTAAATGAATTTTTGGAGGTCAAGATGTGAAAAAGAGAAATTATCTTATGAACCCTTCTCATGGAACTACTCTCATAAAATGTGGGTTTCCTACTCCTAATGAACCATCAAAATATTTATTAAAGAATTTGTATAAGCGAGGACAATCAAACTATAGGCAACTTTTGTTCATCCTCAATTTGAGTGCAGGATCACATATTGTAGACAATTGAATTCTCTTTAAAAAGACTGCTCACGGGTCCAAATTGGACTTAACGTTGAAACCTCAAGTGCCGCTCTGATAAACTGACTTGTTGAAGAGAAGGCAAGGAAGTCTCAAAAAAAAAAAAATATTAAAGAAAAAACCCTTTATGTGATGCAAAATGTTCTATGCAGACTATCCGTTCATCTCAAGGGAGATTACGAATTTACCAGAATATTCAATTTTGAATGCCAACCCTAGCGCACCTTAAGGGACTCTTGTTTTTTCTCATTATCAGCTGCCCATTGTATTATGAGAACACTTGACGTGTTTAGGAAATGATGATCCCATAAAACCACATTGGCCTTTGTACCCCACACTTAACATGCTTTCAAACATTACCTCCTACCGTGCATGTTTTCATGTACAATTTTGGTTCCCTTCCAACATATTTGACGAGGAAAAAGGAAAAGATCCACAAAATTGATACTTAAAAAGCACTGATAAGTAGTTTACACCCAGACAGGAACTTAGATTCATAAGCACCATGTACACCGCAGAAATCATACTCAGCCAAGGTTAAAAGATCAAATAGATCAAAAGTGCTATTATCATACACTAGAATAACAAATTTTGAACCAACTATCTAAATAGGTGTATACACAAATGGCCTCTTAATTCACAATACATCACTCAATTTCTGTATCTTCTTTCATTCATTATCTGCTATAAAGTTTGGCTCTTCACCTTGGCAGAGGTACTCATCACACATAGATGCCGACCCCCAATCCTTCCGGAGTCGCAAGATGTCCTCTGTGAAAGTGGACCCAGGGGCTCCTATGAACACGCTTGACATGGCACAGATTGTCTTATCCAGCATAGCTTCCACCTTCAAGATGAAACCAGGCAATGCATGTTGCTTAATACATAGATTGGGTTCAGATGATTCTTTGTATTGTCCAGACCAAATGTAAATCAAATATTGTAAATGCTCATTGAATTTTGCTAGGGTGTCTAAGTAACATTACTATATGCAGTGAGAAGATAGAGACAGTTTTCTCATTGACAATTTTTGCATCCAAAATATAACTACTTGTCTCTCATTCACAGAGCATTAAAATAAAATAGATTTCCATAACATTATGAAAGCAAATCAACGAATCTATTAGGAAAACCTTGGGGGAGGGGCTCAAAGTTGGATCAGGCAATTTAGAAGCTCCAGGGCAAGATGCTGATTGATAAGATAAGGAAGAACAGCCTTGGTTTATCACATTATGCTAGAGCACAATGACAGAATTTTCAAGTCAACATTAAAAAAAATCCAACTAGATATCACAATGAAATTTACAGGAGAACATAAAGTTGTCTTGAAGACAACAAGAAATGAATGAGTTTTTTTAGCAATTGGAGCATGAATGTCAACTTCATTTCTGTTATGCAATGTACTTCAGGTTTGGTGATCATTGGTGTTCTATACATGCAATGTGTTCTGCACTTTATCTTTGGCTCTATCTGAGCAAGTGGTGTTATATATGAGATTTCCTTTCATGCAAGGGGCAAAGGATGCATATGACCATTATTTTGTCGCAATAAAATTGTTCAATTGACCAAAGAAAAAAGCAATACTGAACTATTCCATGGCTGATCAGTGACAAGACACTTCAGCCCTATATGGAGAAGGTCTTCTCCCAGTAAGAATTTCAGGAGTCAGAAATGTAGGTGCCCCATATGTGAATGTTATCTGGAGATCAGGATGCTTTAATTCTAGGGTCCACAACCATGCACAAAAGCTAAATCATATTCTAGGAGCAGTGTCTTGTTAACACCAGTTGTGGTAACCAAGGACAGCCACCTACAGGGCCATGCAATGATCCACAATCCAGTAGATTTAAAACATCTAGGATGTACAAAACAAGTAATAAAAATTCCAATGATTATAATATTCATTGTAAGGCCATTACATTAGCAGCAAAAAGTTATACTACACGAATAGAATGACTGATTCTATTAAAGAGAGAGAGATCCTCAATAATTTCGGACAATCTAATATAAACATGGGCCAAAAATTTACCCCATTAATATGAGCGTTTTAAAGAATAAATAACTCTAAATGAATTGTGGGTTCCAGTTAGCTCAACTGGTAAAGTCTCTGATGGTTGTATAAGAGATTTGAGGTTTAATCCCCGCTTATACTAAAAATTGATTGGTGTCTTGGTCTGATAATAAAGAACTATTATCAGAAGTGGACGCTATAGGTTGAAACTTTCCCTTAAAAAAAAAAAAAAAAAAAAAAAAAAAACTCTAAATGAATTTAATAACACATGATGGGTTGAGCATTGAAGAATTTGCTTTAACAAAAACACTTGTCAATCATTTCAAAATCCACATATTAAATGGGCTTAAATCCATCCTTAAATAAATTTCATCCATAGAAAAAAATGTATCCTTTTCATAGGATAAATGAAAGGATAAAAAGGGGTGCAACTCAAATACACAGGAGGTATACAAAGGAAGAGACAAAAAAAAGTATTAAGACATTCACAAATAGTGATATGATGTATGCATAATGACATTATTTGGGCCTGCTTCTCAAAAAGCTTGTGCTTGCAAGGAAATTGGCTTCAGTTGGGCTGGGCAAGTACAGTTTGGTAGGTAAAAGGGAAAAATTAACAATAAAAAATGGTACACAAAAAGTTAAGCGTGTAATGTAAAATCAAATAAGATGAAATAAATTTTAGTTTCAGGTGGAAAATCTTGGATAAATAAGAAGGTTGGGATCAAATTACTCCAAAATTACGAGGTTTATGGGTAGGGAAATGGGCCAAATGGCTATCCTCTATTGGTTCAGAAATTTGGGGTAAATTCTTTGCATTCAACCTACAAGTCATTGATCAGTGTCATCCAAGCTAAAGAAATATGAACAGGAGAAGAGAAGCACAATTCACCTGAGAGTCACCCTCAAGGCCATGTCTGTATAACAAAGCATCCCATTTTTCAGCTGAATTACGAGGAGGCCTTTTAACAAGTGGTACAGCCTTTCCGTTCAGCACAACTAGCGACTGCAGCAAACTAGTTTCACTTTCTGCTGCATCAGTTGAGAGATATATGACCGGTGCACTGGCTTTTTCAACTACTCGGGTGATGCAGTCTGCAGCTTGGGGAATGGGGAAAAAGCAACTGTGCGTTTTGACATTGCTGAAAAAATTAAACAAGATTACAGGCACTTAGAAGCCAAAGTCTACACGATACTTGAATAAAAGCGGGATTGACTACGAGCCCCACCACACAGTGATTAAAAATGCACCTTAATTGAAGTATGAATAAATACCAATGTTTATTATTTAAAGATCCCCTCTTTTTATTATATGCATTGGAAAATATCACAGAATTGTCATGTCTCAATCTTAATGTGAAACAGAATCTTTGAAGGTATTTAACTCAACTGCAAAATGTTCTATTGTTCTCAATCAAGAATAAAGGTTACAATGAGCATAAGGAGGAGACGGCAATATCTACAATAAAGATATGAATATAACACAAACAAGTCAATACAAAATGGATCCTAGTGCACAGCTGCCTTGCCTCCCCACCCCATAACCTATAATCACTTGGCACACATTGTGCACACAAAGAGCAACTATAGCTAGTTTGCAACAACGACAGAATTTAAAACACTATATTTCTATAACAAGATTGCCTTGGGAATAATTTTTTTGACAATGAAAATAAGTTGTAAAAAGTGGGTAAAATGCTCAAGGCAGATGGGTTCTACTTATATAATTTCAGTACTGTTATGTAAGAGTCAACAGAAGATTGATGAGCTCTCCCAACGCAAGAATTTATGATCATTTAACTTTCTCTTATATTTATGCCACCTATTTGGGTTGTAGATGTACAATATATTAGACAGTATGCAAATTCTTCTAGCTATAGATAAGTTTACCAAAATTAACCAAAAAAAAAAAAAATCTAGCAACCTAAAGATGAACCAGCTTGATACATCAACAAGAGCAAGAAAGGATCTCTCATATCATGAAAATGGTTGTCCTTAAAAGTTACTTTTGTGTTCTCCAGAGTCCTTGACTTGTGCAAACAGTTCTCTTAACACAACCTCCCAAAATTAGACTGTAGAATTCAAAGTAATATGAGAGAGAGAGAGAGAGAGAGAGAGAGAGAGAGAGAGAGAAACAAACTTAGGTTGATGTAAAAGGAGGCCTGACTTATAACATACGTGAAACAAGGCAGGGCATGTGTTATTGGATAAGTGTTTAAAATATGCTATAAGCCGAGAAGGAATTCATTTGTAATCAATAATGGAACTGAAAAGAATTACAAGAAAGACGAGTGTTTAAAAATATGCTACAAGTCTACAACATTAAATTGGTGATAAAGTTTGTGGCATTGATATTCCAATTCACCACTTATAATTCAAATGCTGATCATTTCTAACTTTATCCCTCTAAAGATTTTTGACAATGTCAACAAAACATCGCATTTACAATAGGTAAAGTACTGTGAAAACAAACTATATATGTTATATACATAACCATAAGTGATAAAGTTTCATTTTTAGATGGTATGCAACACAAATGTTATAGCTTGATATCCAATTCTAGCAGGTGGGAAAGGCAAAACATACCAGAACTTCAAAAACCCATGTCTCCGGAAATGTAGAGCAACGAAATTTTTTCCCAAGAAAGTCTGAACAAAACGCTGGGCAGTGAGCATAATAAGCCGACTGGGTTCGATCAGCGTCTTGCATTGATGAGCAATGGGACCACCAGGCTGCATTACCCAATCTTGCTCCAAATCCGCATAGAAAACATCCCCGATTGCAATCACATCCTCATCCGATGAGAATTTGGACTCTACATCTTGCACAGTCCTCTTATTGGGGTTCCTAATATCCTCTTTCCAAATGGGTTCGGGCTTCCCCATCGAAACCCCTATAGATTTGAGCTTTTTGATGTGTTCCTCATCCAAGTAACAAGGCTGAGGCAGCGAAAAATAACAAAATAACCTATCTACATGCAAGTGATTCTTCTTTGCCTCTAATAAATCTTCAAACGAAATGATCACCTTTCGTCCTAGGCATTTATTTATATGATCGAAATCCAATACCCTATCGTATTGGTAATCGAATTTGGAGCTGGGAATGACCAAAACCCGGTTAAGCAAAGCAGCGAAGAACATGTGCTTCTCCAAGCAAATCAAATGGTTGGACATTTGCCCCGATAAGCAAATCGCAAACAAGTATTTATTCGGTTTCGGTTTCCATTCAATGGTTCTTCGCTCGTTCTTGTTCTTCTGACCCACCTTGGCACACGTGTCGAACCCGAAACGAGGATCGGAAACATCGATGGGTTCGGAGCCCTGAGAGAAGTTTCCGGTGCGGTGTGGCGATAAGAGAATTTGTTGAATTCTTCTGTTCAATGAAATCTGGTTGAGCACAGCGCGATTAAGGTCAGATTGGGAGTAATTGGAAATGGAAGTGGAATTGGAGTTAGATTTAGGGAGAGTGAGACTGTGAGTGTGGTTCCACAAAGTGAAAAGCCCTAATTGTTGTTGTTTGAGCAAATAGAGAGCTTGAAGCTCGGATTCGCGCATGCGATCGCGAGAGGAGAGGGAGTCGAGACGGAGATCGGAGGAGGAGGAGGAGAAGGAGAAGAGGTGGCGGAGGTCGGTGGAGAAAAAGAGAATGAGGATGAGGAGAGGGAGGAGAATGGCGAAGAGGCACCGTTTGTTGTGGAGGAAATGAAGGAAACGCCGCCGTATTGTGGCTGAGTGGAAATCGTTGACACTAATGTGGAATGTAGAAGGAGGTTGATGTTGATTTTGAGTTGGTGGAGGAGAATAATGGTGCTTGGTGTCGTTTTGCTCGATCAGGTTCTGGCGATCGTCGTCTTCGTCTGACGAAGACGAATCTCTGTCCATTTTGCCACCGCGCCCAAATAAACGCGAATGCCGATTCCTTAGATTCGAGTTCGACACGAATTGAATTGAATTTGAATGAAAGCAAAGAAAGTGAAAGTGTTTGATTTTGGTTTTAGTTTGTTTAAAGTTTAAAGCAAAGCGTGTGTGTGAGAGTCTTGAGTGGGAGAAAGAGGAGTCTGTTTGTGGCAGTTGGGGAGGGGAAAGGAAAGGAATATGATTGTGGTGATGATGATATGGTGTATTGTGTCGGTGGATGAAAATGATCGGGTAGCGTGTATCGGCCCATTTTTGACATTCCAACCTCTGGTTGTTGCCCCGCCCCGACTACCACCTTTTAACCCCTTTAAAAAATATATATATATTAATTAATTACTTACCCATGCAACTAACTAACGAAATTGGATGCGGTGGATTTGAGTGCTCTAAATTTCAGAATTTTCTCTAATTTCGTTAAAAAAAAATTTGTTAATAATGCAATTAACTAATGAAATAAAAATTTTGAAAAATATTCTTGTATAAAAATCTATAAAATATTTTTCCATGTAAAAATAATATTTTTTTAAGGGTAATTTTTTAACAATATTATTTTTCCATGTAATTTATATTTTAACTAAAAATAAATAGTCTAAAGTTACACACAAATCCACATCATCCAATACTTTAGGTTACATCAATAATTTGAATTTTATTATTAAATTTTACTCTTGATTTCTATACACGTACTTTCTCAAGAAAAAAAAAGAGATTTCTATACACGTACATTGATATATATATATATATATATATATATATATATATATATATATATATATATATATATATATATATATATATATATATATATATATATATATATATATTGTGAGACTATGGCCCAAAGTAATAGGTTGGGCCTTGGGCTGTCCGAGGACACCAGCCCATCCGAGGAGTTAATGTGGCTTAAACAATCCATGTTAAACATCACCGGAATTCTGGAAACAAAGAAAATAAGTCCGAGGAGGAATTTCTCCTCGGACACCGAAAATCCGGAGTGAAAGGGCATCCAAGCCACTAAAGTCCATCCCCTAAATACGTGAAAAGGAAGGAAACACAAAATATCTAAGCAAAAGCTGCCACCACTACATTGAATGCACTATAGCTACTTTCCTGGCCGCATTAATGTAAAGAAGACCCTTGAACAGTGCTACCTTGGCTACCACAACTCTCAAAGAATCGAAAGAGGTATCCGATGGGACAGATACTCAAGTGTGGGCTTGGATGATCAACAAGTGTAAAGCCCGGATGATAAACAAAGGCCTATATAATGCATAGAAACCCCCGTTAAAAAAGAGGGGAGAAAAAGAAAAAAGGAGAAAAAGAAGGGGAAAGCAGTGGCATGCAAGGAAACCCTAATATATTAATCAGTATACATAAATCAGTTCTTGAATCTTCTCGGACCATGAGATTTTTCAATATTATGGCCTTTGTTATTGACCATGTGTACCTTTATCCCATGTAAGGCCTCTGTTTAACTTATCTACACCCAATTCTTTAACCCATACTCTACAAAATTCATTGTGCTGGGCCTTTTTAGATCAAGACTCCACAACGTGGGTGTTTGGACTCCAAGAATTGTGACCCTACAATTGGCGCCGTTTGTGGGAAGAACTTGAGTGTTGGTAAGCACGACGGTTAAGCATGGCAGGATCAGGTCCACAACAAGAGAATCCACGCCAACCTAACCCTTAGCAGACAGAACCTATTGGGCCTCGGTGGCAAAATAATCCTCCCGACCCTGGGCTAAATCCAGGCAATGGAAGAAACCGAGAGGGAAGCGTACATATTACTCAGACGAGCCAAAGCCACTTCCAAGTAGGTAGTTGCATATCCCAAAGGCGAAACAACTATTAAGCTATGCGGCGAGAGATAGATGACCTGAAAAAGAAATTGTGTCGTGCACTGGCCAAGGCGATCCTGCTCGGCTCGAGATACATCCTCTAACGAGGAGAAGGATGTCGATTATAAGCGGAGGTCAAGAACTTCTCCAAGTAAAAAATTTTCTTACGAAAAGTAGTCGCGCCCTGAACGAAAATATAAGAGCCCATCTAGTAAGGGTTTAGGTAATGATGCCATGAATAAGGCATTGGATCAGATTTCTAGATCACCCTTCGCGTACAGGATAGAGGGGGCTAAATTGCCTCGGTGTTTCCATCAACCCACGTTTACCATCTATAACGGCCGAGCGGACCCGTGAGAGCACGTGAGCCAGTTTAACCAGAGAATGGCTATCCATTCCCAGAATGAGGCGCTAATGTGCAAAGTTTTTCTCGTCCACACTGGGACCCATGGCGATTAGATGGTTTAACGACTTGAAGACAAACTCCATAGATTCCTATAAGCGACTCACTCAGGCTTTTTGCTCTCGCTTTATTACGAACAGCAGGGTCCCGCGACCCCTAAGTTTGTTATTATCCTTATCCATGCATGAAGGGGAAACCTTAAAAGCGTACTCGGATAGGTATTGGGAGATGTATAACGAGATGGATGAAAACCATGATGACGCCGCCATCAGCACGTTCACAAGTGGTCTCCCCACCGAGCACGGCTTAAGAAAGTCTCTAACTAGTAAGCCCGTCACCAACGTTCGCCAACCGATGGACAGGATTGACAAATACAAAAGGGTGGAAGAGGATCATTTTGCAAGGGAAAGGAAAGGAGAAGATCATTCCCTTCAAAAGGAATGATTATAGGTCAGAATGATATAACAAGAACTAGTTGTGAAGGGATTTTTCGAGACAGGCTAGACAAACCAACGTGCAAGTGGTTAATGCCATATTCAGAGAGTCGATGCAACAAGTTTCGAGAAAGTAAAAATGAGCCTTTCTTCAAATGGCCGGAGACTCCTCAAAGTGCAACCAGAACCTGTATTGTCATTATCATCAAGACCACAAAGTGCGGACCAACGAGGATTGCAGGAATCTATGGAATCACTTGGATCGCTTAGTCCGAGAAGGAACGTTACGCCATCTTTTACACCCCTTCAACGGTCATCTAGGCCAGGCAGCTTAGGAGCCTCAGAAAGATGTATCTTTGAGACCTCCCATGGGAACAATACACGTCATCCTCGTCGCCCTAGGAAGAACAGGCTCTTTTCCTTCTAGGTGTCTTTGTCCGTGGCTCGGCTCCCCGTCGAGGATGGTGAGAGGGAGTCCAAAAGATCTAAAAAGGAAAACTCATTAATATTGGGGTTCTTAGACGAGGATAAGGGGGGAACTATCCAACCTCACAATGATGCTTTAGTGGTTACGTTGAGGATTGGAGGGTTTGACGTGAAGAGGGAACTAGTAGATCCCAGGCGGTGCGGTGGAAGTAATGTACCCCGATCTGTACAAGGGGCTGAACCTAAGGCCTAAGGACTTAATAGCTTATGACTCTCCTCTTATAAGTTTTGAAAGGAAGTCTGTTATACCAAAAGGGTAGATCGGATTACCTATACAGATAGGATCAGAGGTGGTGGAGGTGGATTTTATCGTGGTCGACGCTTACTCACCCTACACGGCCATAGTAGCCAGACCTTGGCTCCACGCCCTGGGAGCCGTGTCTTCTACACTTCACCAAAAGGTAAAATACCCATCTCGGGGCCAAGTGGAAGAGATTGATGGAGATTAAGCCATGGCTAGGCAATGCATGGTGGCCGCCATCTCACGCCGGTCCAATGTCGAGTCCTCGACTTCTGTGAACTTATAGCAATCAAGCGCCTTGGCAAAGCACAAGTCAGCGAACTAGCCGAGGAAATAAAATGTGAAAGTTTAGAAAGGGTTGCCGTTAACAATAATCCAGAAAGATTTTTCCAAATCGGCTCGGAACTACCTCTTTAAGGAAAAGAGGAATTGGTTGGGTTTACGAGGAAGAACGTCGATGTATTTGCATGGTACACCTACGATGCCCCGAGAGTTGACCCTAGTATCATTTGTCACTACCTAAACGTTAACCCATCTTCTATTCCAAAGAAGCAGCCACTTTGGCGTTCGTCGAAAGAGCATGCCGACGCTGTTAGGGATGAAGTGATGAAGCTAAAAAAGGCAAGGGCTATCAAAGAAGTTTTTTACCCAGAATGGCTGGTAAATACGATAGTGGTAAGTGGCAAGTCTGCGTAGACTTCACAAACTTAAACAAGGCGTGCTCGAAGGACCCGTTCCTATTGCCTTGGATAGACCGATTGGTAGACGCGACTATAGGCCACCTTCGAATGAGCTTCCTAGATGCCTTCCAGGGTTATCATCAGATAACACCGGCTCTAGAGGATCAGGAGAAAATGGCGTTCATGACACCCGTCAGAAACTACCACTATAAGGTGATACCTTTCGGTTTAAAGAATGTAGGATCAACCTACCAAAGGATAATGACCAGAATGTTCGAACCACAGCTAGGCAAGGCTATTGAAGTCTATATAGACGATATGGTAGTAAAAAGTAAAGTGGTGTCCGAGCATGTGAAAGACCTTGAAGTCATTTTTTGCATCTTAAGGGAGCACAAGCTGCACCTCAATGCTTCTAAGTGTTCATTTAAGGTCGGGCCTGGGAAATTTCTAGGCTATATGGTAACTCACAAAGGAATAGAGGTAAGTCCGGATCAAATCAAAGCGATTAATAGCCTACAAGCTCCTCGGAACCCAAAAGAGGTACAAAAACTCTTTGGTATGATCGCAGTGTTGAATTGGTTCATCTCCCGATCTGCAGACCGATGCCGACCTTTCTACCTCTTGATGAATAAGTGGAAAGGGTTTGAGTGGTTCGAGGATTGCATCGTAGCCTTCCAGCAGCTTAAAGAATACCTATCACGGCCACCAATCATATCTAGCCATGAGGCCGACGAGGTTTTGTTCGCATACATAGCGGTGGCCTCTCATGCTGTAAACTTGGTATTAATACAGGTTGATAATGGGATACAACGAACGGTATATTATGTAAGTAAATCGTTGCATGAAGCTGAAGTGCGTTATTTACCTTTCGAAAAGGCACTTCTTGTAGTAGCGCATGAAACGCAAAAACTTCCTCACTACTTTCAGGCACACATGGTCATTGTCCCGACTTAACTCCCCCTTCGAGTGGTGCTCCGAAGCGCCGATTACACAGGAAGAATCACCATATGGAGTACGCTTCTAGGGGCTTTCGATATTAAATACATGCCCAGGACCTCTGTTAAAGGCCAGGTCCTCGCGGATCTAGTAGTTGAATTTACTGAACCCTCCGTAGAAGTAGTAGTCGAGGAGGAAAACATGGATGGAAAATCGGTTGGCACAATCTCCGCACTAGGAGCCTCGCGATGGAGAGTCTATGTGAATGGCGCGGCAAATCAAAGAGGATTTGGGGTAGGGCTAGTTCTAATATCACCCGAAAGGATTACCATTGAAAAGTCGTTAAAACTTGGGTTCTCGGCTACAAACAATGAAGCCGAGTATGAGGCTTTGCTGCAAGAAATGATTATGGTGTAGAAAATGGGCAGAAAAACAATGGAAGCGTTCTTAGACTCGGTGGTTGTTGGCCAGGTAAGGGGTGAGTTGGAGGCTAGAGATGCGAGAATGCAGGAATGCCTCGGTCAAGTCAAACGCTTACAGTTAAACTTTGAAATTTTTAATTTGACGCATGTCTCTAGAAGCGAGAACACACATGCGGATTCACTGGCCACTCTTGCTACGTCTTCCACGCAGGATCTACCACGAATGATCCTTGTGGAGGATTTATGCAAGACAAGCACAATTGAAAGGGATACGATTCGGATCCATCAAATCAGAAGGAATCCGAGCTGGATGGATCCCATAGTTAACTTCCTCAAAGATGATATATTACCCGAAGGGAAATTTGAGACCGACAAGATACGGAGGAATGCTCCTCGGTTTTGGTTGTCAGAGGACCACAAGTTATATAAGCGCTTCTATTTTGGGTCATATTTACTATGCATACACCCTGAGGCATCAGAATCATTGCTTGAAGAACTGCATGAGGGAATTTGTGGAATTCATTCGAGAGGAAGATCGCTAGCCCACAGAGCACTCACACAGGGGTACTGGTGGCCAAACATGCAAAAAGAGGCATAAGAATATGCAAAGAAGTGTGATCAATGCCAGAGATTTGCCCCAAATATCCACCGGTCGGGGGGAGTCCTCAAGCCCCTCTCCAGTCCTTTGTCGTTCGCTCGGTGGGGTCTTGATATTGTCGGCCCTTTCCCGAAAGCAGCAGGGAACAAGTGATACTTAATAGTCGGCACCGATTATTTCACCAAATGGGTAAAGGCCGAGCCTTTAGTCAACATTAGGGACGTGGATGCAAAGAATTTCATATGGAAAAACATTATTACATGCTTCGGAACCCCTCACACCCTCATCTCGGACAACGACCTTCAATTTGATAGTAAAACCTTCGGGAAATACTGCTGCGACTGTGGGATCACAAAGCGATATTCCACTCCAGCCTACCCCCAAGGAAATGGGCAAGCCAAGTCAGTAAATAAGGTCATAGTGAGCGGGTTGAAAAAGAGGCTGGATGATGCAAAGGGAAGGTGGGTGGAAGAGCTACCACACGTCTTATGGACCTACCGAACCACGCCGCGACAGTCAACGGGAGAAACTCCTTTTTCAATGACTTATAAGGCCGAAGCTGTGTTCCTAGAAGCTAGCTTCCCAATGTTGAAATCCAATACTTTTACCCCAAAAGGTAATGATGAGTTACTAGAAAGAAGTCTAGACTTAGCTGAGGAGAGAAGAGAAAAAGCAATGATCCAAATGGCCTATTACCATCAAAAGTTAAAGCAGGGGTACGATATTAATGTAAAACTACGACCCCTAGAGCTAGGCGACCTCGTGATGAGAAAAATTTTTGGCGGTGCCAAGAACCCTTCCTAGGGTAAGTTGGGACCCAACTGGAAAGGACCATATCGCATCACCTTAGTATTTGGAATAGGTGCTTATTATCTAGAAGACCTAGAAGAGAAAAGCGTACCTCGCCCATGGAATGTAAATAATCTAAGAAGATATTATTATTAATGAGAACAGCTCTGCCTGTGTTATGTCCCGTGATCATCGCGTATTTGTTGGCTCACTTCCATTTATCCAAGTTTTAAATAGAACCTAAATCCTGCATGACTCCTTGGACCATAGATTTAGGGGAAATTAACAACTTATGGCATCTATCCAAGTTTTAAACAGAACCTAAGTCATGCATGGCTCTTCGAACCACAGACTTAGGGGAAATTAACAACTTATGACATTTATCTAAGTTTTAAAAAGAGCCTAAGTTCTGCATGGCTCCTCGGACCACAGACTTAGGGGAAATTAACAACTTATAGCATCTAAGTTTTAAACAGAACCTAAGTCCTGTATGGATCCTCGGACCACAAATTTAGGGGAAATTGACAACTTATGGCATCTATCCAAGTTTTAAACAGAACCTAAGTCCTGTATGGCTCTTCGGACCACAGACTTAGGGAAAATTAACAACTTATGGCATCTAAGTTTTAAACAGAACCTAAGTCCTGTATGGATCCTTGGACCACAGACTTAGGGGAAATTAACAACTTATGACATCTATCCAAGTTTTAAATGTAATCTAAGTCTGCATGGCTCCTCGAACCACGGACTTAGGGGAAATTAACAATTAAGGATTTCTATCCAATCTTAAGGTATGTTTAGAGTCTTTTGTGATAGCTTTTATTGTTTTAAGTACATTGTACGATTCTGCTTCTTCCTATTTGTTTATATTGGTAGGGTTGTTGTTAATATCAACTAAAGAAATAGTAACATTGACTTGGAACAATATAATAAAATTCCATCAACATCAATCATAAAAGCAAAAACGAACACAGAAAAAGAGCACTTATATTGATAACCAAAAATAATACAATGAGTGGTTTCTATAAAAGAACAAAGGGCAATACCACTGCCATCCGAAAGAAAAAAGATAGTAGCAATAAAAAAGAAAAAGAAAAATAGCAGCAATAAAAGAACCCTAGGAGCTAGGCCTCGGCGGGGAGGATCTTCTTTTTGCTCGGGCCGGGAGGAGGGACATCCTTGGCCTTGGAAGAGGGTTTCTTTCCCTTACCCTTGCCTTTACCCTTCTCTTCCTCCGCACCCTCGACCTAGCCAAAGACCCCAGCAATTTACGCCAAGGGGATAGCATCAAGAACAAAAGTAGGCTGCTCGAAAGCTTCAATGGTATCGGCGGGAACCTCTCGGATCTCTGGGGGGAAAAAGACTCTTTCAGGCAATCTTAGGGTAGAGTCTGCAGGGATCCCTATTGCATTAAGGGCTTGAGCCCATGAAATATTGCAGTAATCCCCGCAAACCTCTCGGCGACTCCTCGAGAGTCTAGCTTGAGTCTTCTCCGCCTCAAGCCGATATGCGACCCTTTTTCTGGCTCAGATGCTTCCTTAGCTAGTTGAGCTGCTTCCTTTGCAAGCCGAGCCTTTTCTTGGGCTTTCTGCAACGCGGCCTTGAGATCCAACACGGTTTGCTTCTCGGTGACAAGGTTGGTCTCGATCCACGTACGATTTTTGACGTTGATCTTTGGCTTGCCTTTCGGCGATCTTCAAGCCAGCCTCAGCACTCTTGCGGCTTGACTCGGCCTTCTTGAGCTTCTTAGACAGCTCACAGTGCTCCTGCTTGAGGGCTCCCAGATCCTTCTCCACCTCGGCACGAGAGAGGGCTTGACTTGCCTAACTTACGGTTGTTGCGACACCACTCCTCGGCCACAAATACTTATTGAGTGATCTGCCCAAGGAGTGAAAAAAATGACAAGTTAGAATAAGACATGACCCGATAATCTTACCGATGAGAGGAGGAATTGCCTTACCATCACAAGATCTCTCTTTAAGGATAAGAAGAGTTTAGGTTGTGAAAATCTCTTGTAAGCCTCCATATCCCTCGAGAGGAGAACGGGCTGCTCTAGGGCTTTCGCAATGTAGCCCACTCGACCCCGATTATATTCTCGGACGGAGGCATTGTAAGGAATGGATGCTCTGTCCACTTCAAGTCGAGGGCTCCAAGTGCGCGGAGTCACATGCACCTCGGCCCGCTCCATTTCTTCTCGGCTCTCCATAGATGGAGCCCTTACGTCCCTGTGCTCCCGAGTTGTTTTTTGTTGTTTGCCTTCCTGCCGAGGACCCACCTCGCCTTCCTTAAGGGACTCAACCGGCCTTTTCTTCTTTAGATCGGGATCAGTTTTTAGGCCGAGGTCGGTAGGGACTTACGGAGCAACAGGAGGGAGGGAAGAAGTCTGAGACTTGGCCGGCGCCTTCAATGATTGCCCCTTGCCTCGAGCAGCCATCAACTCTCGTAAACTTTTTCCTTTGTTGGAGGCCATATTGTCCATCTCCTCGTCTCAAGAGTCGTCCGAGCAGGCGATAATAAGAGGAGGGTCGATCACGGAATTTCTATCCTGCTCTTCCTCAATGTCCGAGAGCTCGATCGGTGGAGCTTTTGGAATATCCTCTTCGAAATAAAACTCGTCTATCTCCTCCTTAAGAGAAAGACAAGATGATTGAGTCTCTTCTTCAACAGGCACTGCGGCCTTGGACCTGTCTTGTGGAAGTGGTTGTGCGGTGGCCGAGGATTACGAACAAGAGGCAAAACAACCAGCCTAAGATCGTTTCGAGCTAAAAACCTTGGCTTTGACACGTCAATCCTAGCCAACCTTGGACTACCGGCTCTTATGGATTGGCCGATGTCTTGGAAAGTGCGGGACAAGGGTTCATAACCCAAAACCAGATGAGCCGCTCATAATTGTTCGTCCTCGTTGACGTAGATCTTTGACCTTAAAAGGTAGTTCAAGGCACGAACGTTTACATGGCTGAGCCGAGGAGCGACATGTGATCTATCTGCAAAATAGCTGAGAAGGAAATTTTAGTTAGGTTACAAAAATTTTGAATCTTCGATCAAAAGAAAATAAGAGGGCTCAAGCCCTTTTCCCAGGGGATTGATCCTAAAGTCACCGCACCTGGATCTCTTGCCTAAGTTGGACAATGAAGACCGTCGCTCCACTCTCCCGAGGCAATAAGAAAGTCATCTTTCATACCCTTATTGGATTTAGGAATATAGGAGATTAGCCTAACGATCTCGGACCAAGATTTAAGATAGTATCCCGCCTTGTCAAGATGGTGGCACTCGTACATGTGAACTACGTCATGCCATGTAAGGCCTAGACCCATCCACTTGTTCAGGACATCTATGCTGCCTAAGACCCTAAACATGTTGGGAGCGCACTGATGCGGTGTCAACCTATGGTTAAACAAGTAGTCCCAGGTAATCCTACACATAGGAAGCGTCATTCCTCCTTCTATAAAAGTGATCATGGGAATGACGACTTGATCCACTTCCCTATCAGTTAGCACTCCTTTCGGAGGACAATACTCCAAATCCACCCCCTACGGGATGCGATATTTTGCCCTAAAGGCCTCCATGGCGGCCGGAGTATCTACTAGATACTTGAATCTACCCATCTAGTCAAACCGGTGGGCCGAGAAGGAAGGCCGAGGTGAAAATTGAGGTTACAAAGAGGAAGTAGAACTTACGAGTATCCTTACGACAATCTCTGGAACTCTTAGAGATTTTCTCAGGGAAAAATTTCTCACTCAAGTAATCACGGAAATTTGAAAGCCTGGAACGTTAGTGAAGGGGGGCGCCGAGATTCTCTAGCAAACTGGAGCATTAGTATAAAAGAAAAGCGTAACGAGCTTCTTCAAGACCTTATATAGCAAGAGAAAGAAGGGAAGGCCATTCTCGCTCAAAATTCTAGGAAGAATGTCAGCCGTTAGATCTGCGCTTCACCATTAGATGAGGGAGACATAAAGCCGCCTAGAGTAATAAGCCGCGCCTCGTAAATTGTAACACATCGAAGCAATCGCCCCCACACGTGTGAACCGGAAACTAATTGATCTTATCCCTTGGAAAATCAAAACCCCGCTTTTCTCCTCAGAAAGAGATAAAAACCGGAGTTTTGAGGGGCTATTGTGGGGACTATGGCCCGAAGTAACAGGTTGGGCCTTGGGCCCGTTCGAGGACACCAACCCATCCGAGGAGTTAACGTGGCTTAAGCAATCCATGTTAAACATCACTCGAAACAAAGAAAATAGGTTTGAGGAGGAATTTCTTCTCGGACATCGAAAATCCGGAGTGAAAAGGCATCCAAGCCACTAAAGCCCATCCCCTAAATACGTGAAAAGGAAGGAAACACCAAATATCTTAGCAAAAGCTGCCACCACCACATTAAATGCACTACTGCTACTTTCATGGCTGCATTAATGTGGAGAAAACTCTTGAACAGTGCTACCTTGACTACCGCAACTCTCAAAGAACTAAAAGAGGTGTCTAATGGGATAGATGCTTAAGTGTGGGCTTGGATGATCAACAAGTGTAAAGCCTAGATGATAAACAAAGGCCTATATAATGTATAGAAACCCCCGTGAAAAAAGAGGGGAGAAAAAGAAGGGGAAGACAGTGGCATGCAAGGAAACCCTAATATATTAATCAGTATACATAAATCAGTTCTTGAATCTCCTCGGACCATGAGATTTTTCAATATTATGGCCTTTGTTATTGACCATGTGTACCTTTATCCCATGTAAGGCCTCTGTTTAACTTATCTAAACCCAGTTCTTTAACCTATACTCTACAAAATTCATTGTGTTGGGCCTTTTTGGATCAAGACTCCACAAGGTGGGTGTTTGGACTCCAAGAATTGTGACCCTACATATATATATATAATTAGCAATTGAAAATATTAGATCCGATGCATGCATATGTAATCAAAATCAGGTAGCTTAGCCGCACATTCTTAAAACAAACTCGTGATCATGGATGATAATGCACATATATATGAAACCCAAAAGCTATGATTAGGCGAAAATGCACTTTTAATTCTTCTTTTATTAGCCAAGCCAACATCTAATATGCCGCCTATGCACTTTATTTGCCACGTATGGATTTTTTGTTACTAAGATGACGGTAGAGACCAAAATGGACCAAAATGGTCGGTGTTGTTGTGTGAGTGGTTGTTGGTGGTCATTATTGCGGCAGTGGTGGATGTGCTGTTGTTGTTGTTGTTGATGGTAATGATAGGGAGGAGATAATATATTATTTTAATGTGTAGTAAATATTATTTTAATGTATAGAATTGAATGATAAAACATCTTATGAATGAGATATTATAAAATAATGTGGTAAAATAATAAAGTAGACTTTTAGTGTGTCAAAATGACATTTTTTATAGAACAGGTGATGGTGATGCTCTTAGTAAGAAGATAATATAAGAGCACTTGTAATATATGGTGGTAAAATTTTTTACCTTTCAACATTTTAAAAATATATTTTATCTATTTTAATATATTATTTTATAATTTCTTAACTTTAATGGTTCGATTTTTATAACACTTCATTTAAATTATTTTTTCTTTATTCTTCGTCTCTTTCTCTCTCTCTTCTTCAAAGCAAACCAATAAGAACAACAATCACACCCCACAAGCAAATCAGCAAGAACAACAATCACACACCCACCACCACTGCCAGTAAAACTAGCCGCCATAACCCATGGCTAAAAATTCATTGTCCCAAAAAAAAATTCAATATCAAACCCAACAAAAACAACCACAAATATAATTTTAAAAAAAACCACCACCACAAACCCACCAACCACACGACCGCCGACCACCACCACATCATAACCCAACAACCCAAATTAGCCAAAAGTCACGAACCTAAACAAAACCAGATTCATGGAAGCCCACGGCTTGACCCACCAAGCCCACAATAGCCCACCGCCGTTGCATGTCCTTAACCCACGATTCGCAGCCACCAAACCCGACCCACCACAAACATCAAGAGTAGGGGCCATTGAAGATGAAGGAATCGACCTCGGATCCGCCAAGAATGACTTGAACAATATGCTCATAGTCACAAAGAAGGTGAAAACATCCTTTGCATCCTCCGAACAAAGATTCAAAATCATCGACAAGCATCCACTCTTCCGATCAAACTTCGATTTCGCCGCCACCACCTTCATTGTCATTGTTATTGTTGTCGATGAACTCGATGATGTCAAGAGAAAGGAGGAAGAAAGAAAGAACAAAGTGAAAGGGAGAAGACTAAAACGGTGAAGAGAAATAGGAAAAAGAGAAAATTGTGAGGAAAGAGAAAAGAGTATTTAATTAAAAGGGGGAAAAGGGGAAATAAAATATTATTTTTTGGGTTTAACTATTGGCTTGTTTGGATGTTTAAAAATTGAGGGGGGGTAGAGTAGAGGGAAAGAGAGTAATTCAATTACTTTATTTGGAAGTTTTTTAAGGAATGAGAGGGAGGAGTTTGGAGGGGTTTCAACCTACTCTAACCCCTCATTTTTAATTTCCCCAAATTGGACAGATTTGGAGGGAGAGTAGAGTAGATAAATTATTGACCAAATGAATTCTCCAACTTACCTTTTCTAAATTAACAATATTACCTACCGATTATATAAATAATCTTTGTTTGTTTTCTGAGAAAATTTAAGGTGAATGAAAAAAAAAAAAAATCTCACAGTTTCAATGACATTGAAGCTAAACAACCCCTTTCACTGACACTAAATCTGACGGTGGCGCACTAAGGCACGGTTGTCAGCTAATCGCATACAGTCCGATGTGTCGGCGGGACACATGGCGGTCTGCGTGTGCAGCAGTTGCAGGAGATTTATGGTGCGCATGACACACCTGAACCACCCCATCTTCAAAAAGCTCCTAGTCCAAGTCGAAAAGGAGTACGGGTTCAACAACCATGGCACGTTCGCGATTTCGTGCGACGAGTCACTATTCGAGGAAGTGGCTCTGATTCATTTCACGATCCAAGTCGGGTAAGAACAGCAACAACTCGACCTGGTTCATGAATCTCGAGGATTTTCAGAGGTATTGCCACGTGGGCATCTGGAAGAACCTTGACTTTTGGCTTGAATCTCGACCGTTGCTTCAAGGGATCATTGACAAAACTATCTGGTAACGCTTTTCGGAGAAATTTATATTTGAAAAAAAAGAAAGAAAACACTTTGTTTCTGACCCGGGTGTGACTTAGTTTGAGTTAGCTCGCCTCCACCAAAAGAAAAAAGAAGTAGCCAACTGAGTATAATCCTTGCAAAAAAATTTGCAATTGACTTAACCGAGTTAACTAATCTAGTTGGGGATTTTTACTCTTTGCTTTTTATTTTTAATTTTTTTTGAGGTAATAAAAATTATTTTATAATATTTATTGGTAGTTTTATACTTGATATTTGATGGAATGAGAATATTGATTAAATAATTATTTAATTTAACAAATTAGTCATAGACTAATGTTGCAAGTCCATTTTCAAATATGGGTAAATTTGTCTATTTAAATTATTTCCTCTCATTTCCATCCTAATTTTTAAAACATCCAAACAAGGTGGAGGATAACCATTCCCCTCTATTCTCTTCTCCACTACTCTCCTCCCCTTCACTCTCCTCCCTCTCTAAACTACCAAACAGGCCATAAGAGTTATAGTGATCTTCCATAGATGGCAAATTATATTGGGGTGTAAAAAATCCTAGTTGCTATTTTACTGATTGAACCCTTAAATTCCTTCCAGATTTGGGTATGCAAACCTAAAAAATTTTACATCTCGATTACACGATTGCAGTAAGATTGCATATTTGCAAACCCAAAAAACTTATTTATGCCTTTTCTTTGTATTTGAACTTTGTATAGTGGGGAAAAAAAAGGCAAAAAGAAAAAAAAAAAAAAACAAAACAAAATTCATGGGACCAAAAACAAATAAACAAGGAAACAAAAACAAAAAATACAAAATCTTTCGGGATCAAAGCCCGCAGAGCAAGTTAGAGTTAAACAGCAATGGAATGGGTCATTATTATCCTTATGCCTTTTCTTACCTAATAAGAGCATCCACATTAGTGGAGCCATAATTTTAGTTATTTGGCTCCATAAAAACTTACTTTATTTATTTCACCTTTTTACTTTACAAAACACTTAACATCAGTGATTTTATTTTAACTTTCAATGCAATAAAATAATATAAACAATATAATAAAATAATATATCTACTTTAATAAAATAATATATCTATTATAATAAACAACAACCACTTCACACAACCCACCACCACTCCCACTACCCACAACCAACTCCTCCACCACCAAAATCAACCCACAACCACAAAAATAAAACCCATAGCAACATCATGCACAACCAAACCGCAACCACCATCACAGTAGCCTCAAGCTCAAACAAAAAACTAGCAACCAATTGAAAAAAAAAAAAAAAAAAAAAAAGCCCAGAAATCTCACCCTCAAGACACCCAAGCCAAGAGCACACAATACACAAAATCAGATATCTTAAAACCCAAATATGCAATCCCAAGAGACCCACACAAAAACCACACACCACAACCCCTAGCAACCCACCCACGAACCTAGTAGCGGAGTGGACGTGAGGGAAGAGGAATGCCGACTGTTTCGGCATTGAGATCCTCACCGAAACCACCCACAAACCATTTTAGCATTGAACCCCAACCACGAACCCAATCGTTGTCGAGCTTAGTTTCACCATTTCGGCACCAAGATCCTTATCGAAATTGTCAACACTGTCGATCTCTAATCTCTCCATGGAGGAAGACAGGAAAAAAAGAAAAAAAAAAAAAAAAAAAAAAAAGAAAGAAAGGGAGAAGAGTTGAGGAGGAAAAACGAATGAATGTGTTCGGGCTATAGTGCTACAGGAAGAAGATGAAAGTAAGTATTATTTAATTCAAAAGATAAATAAAATATTAATATTTTGGTATAGCTTTGAGCTACAGTGCACAACCAAAGATGGTCAGTGCAATCGTAGCTCAAGAGCTAAAATTTTTAGATATGACTCCACCAATGCAGCCCCAATTTTTAAGTTTGTGGTGTTAAAAATAACAATTTAGCTTTTTAGCACCACCAATACTATTGCCCTAAATAAGTCTACAGATCCAACCACAACTAGTTCAATGCACCTGAACCAGATTAAAGTATGATGGGTCACCTACTTGCCCTAAATTCTAGAAAATGCTTAATAAAATGATATTTTGTTTAACTACTATTGATCCGAGTTTTGATGTGTTTGATTATAAAATAAAAATAAAAAAAAGATAAGAAAATAAGGATTGAGCCTGAACACACAGAAAGAACATAGAACATGAACATGTTCTTCCGAAAAAATAATGAAAAAAAATTATTAATTAATTAATTATTTTTTTTTTTTTTTTAAGTTAGAGGAATTTTGTTTTTAATTTTTTTAATGTGATTTTTATTTAGAGAAGTGCTACATCCACAATATCTTCACAATACTTTCACAACAAATCATAGGTGGTAAATTGTTTTTGATTCTAATTTGAATCTACAATTTAAATTAATTTTTTGCTCATCTATAATAACCAATAATAACTTGTCACTTAGAATTTGTTATGAAAAAATTGTGGACATAACATTTCTCTTTCATTTATTTATTTTAATGTTGATATGTAATTTTTTTTTTTTTTTGTTAATTAAACATTTTAATATTATTTTAATGGCTTTGTCAGCATCTAATGTGCCAGCAGTGCACTCTATTGGTCACATAGGCTATTTCCATTAGTGAGATGATGATAGAGACAAAAATGAGAATGATTTTTTGATTTTAGGGATCACATCTAGGAAAAAAAAAGTGGGAACCATGATAAAAATTGGTCCAAAATATAGGGACTAAAATTATATTTACATCAATGATTTTGTTAATAAATGGCCAACAGGTAGTGGTTAAAATATATCTAATACTTTATATTGATAATATTGAATATTTTCACAATAATTATAAATAGTAAGTGATTATTGGTTAATAAAAAAATGATGTCAATGGTGAGCTCAAGTAAGAATCAATAATAATTTGTCATTTGAAATTTATTGTAAAATTATTCTAAAAATATTATTGACGCAATATTATTCAAATAATTTTTTTGTACATTTTTTCAAAAAAGAAGAAGTCAAATTGTACATATATATCTAAAAAAATACACATAATCACAATAAATTTGTATGCATGATTCAATGAATGACGTCTATTATTATTATTATTATTATTATTATTTTAAATATGCACTATAGTTCATATATTTATAGATTTTAACTTTTGCCCAGGAACCATTATAAAAAGAGCAAACCCAAACAAAAACAGATGGGCATGGTGTGTGACGGGAATGATGATTCTACATCCTTACCGACGAAGATAACACTAGTGACGGCGGAATCATCCATGACGAGGTCATCAGAAACAACGAAGAAAGCCATCATCACCGACGAAGCGCGAGAGTTATTCAATGCGGTCAATCAATGACCTGAAAAAGTTACTAAATCAACCAGCAGCAGACCGTTGAGAGCCTCTTAAAAGTCTAATTACTGGACCAGGGGCGTTACTTCAGAGAGCATTAACAGCCTCAACGGCTAGCCCTTAAGGCCTCAGGTATAAAACTCTCATACGACCAACAGAAGAGGATATATGCAAAAATACTCTGAAATTATATTTTACTTCTTTCTTGTGTTTAATTGTGATCCTAACTTTGGTATCGGAGACTTTGTATGTGCACCACACCGGTGTCCCTCATCGAGCAAACCTTCACTTTCCACAAGAGATTCCATCTGCTCACTCTTATCGACGGATTTGTGTTCCATCGGTTTGGCGCCGTCTGTGGGAACGAGTTTTCAGATTCATATTCGAAGACGTAGTTTCCATCAATTCTCCATATCCAGATGGAATCCAACCCAGATTCAGCAACCTTGGCTCAGCAAGTTCAAGCCCTTGCAGCCACCATCGAGGACCTCACCGGACAAAATCAGGAAATGAAGCTGCGGCTCCAGCAGGTTCAACAAGCTTAACAGGAAGAAAACCGATCCAAGGGTAACACGGAGGGAGAGGGGGATAGCCAACGGAGGGAAACCCCCCAGAGACCAACTACTCCGGACGAACGTAACTCGAGATCTTCTTCAGAAATGAGGAAAGAGATGGACGAACTAAGGAGCGCTATCAAAGAAAAGACAGACCGGAGTGTGGACAAAATGATAAGGGCTACGGATTCGCCCTTCACTGCAGCGGTACTTGATTGCCTCGTGCCGTCAAAGTTTCGCCTGCCTCAATTAGAACCATTCGACGGACTCAAGGACCCTCGGGATCACCTTAATACCTTTAAGACGACTCACGGGTCTTCAAAGAACCACTGACGAGATATTGTGTCGTTCCTTCCCTACGACTCTCAAAGGAGCTGCAAGAGAGTGGTTTACTAAGTTGCCAAACTCGTCCATAGACAACTTCGATCAACTAAGTAGTGCTTTCTTGCGCCACTTCATAGGGGGGCAACGCCCAAGGAGACGATGAGATTACTTACTCACCATAAGACGGGGAGAGAAGGAGACTACGAGGTCATATGTCAAGCGATTCACCCGGGACTCTGGAAGTGGACGAAGCTAATGACAAGGTGCAGGTGACGACCTTCAAAGCGGGGTTGAGATCCAGAGACCTTGTGGCCTCTCTTGCCAAAAACCCCCCGAAGACAATGGCCGAGATGCTCCTGAAGGCACAAAAGTACATGAACACGGAAGATGCTCTAGCCGCCATAAAAGATACCGAGAGGCTAAGGGACAAGTCCAAAGGGGAAGACGACCGCAGAGGGCAAAAGAGAGACAGACCAGAACGTCGGAACAATGACGGGAATAGAAGGAGAGACGACAAAAATCCTCGTCAGGTAAAATTTACTCCTTTGGTTATGCCTGTTGACAAGATTTTCACGCAGATCAAGGACGAGCATTATCTCAAATGGCCCAGGCCATTACACTCGTCCCCCAACGTACGTGACAAGAACAAGTATTGCCGGTTCCATAGAGACCACGGCCACAACACAAAAGATTGCGAGAGACCGAAGGAACAAATAGAGGAATTAATACGGAAAGGAAAGTTACAGAAGTATGTAAAGAAAGGAGAATATAGCAAGTTCAGAGACGACAACAGGACCCAACATGAATCCTTCACTCGGGATGACGACCATCCGTCCCAACCTCCACGCAAAGTGATCGGGGAGATAAACACGATCACGGGAGGACCATCCTCGGGAGGATCGTTTAGATCACTCAAAAAAGCATGCCACAGACAGGTGAACAGCGTCCACACCATGCCTCTGTCCAAACACCGACGAACCTACCAAGACATGCCCTTTAATGAAGGAGACGCCAGGGGAGTAAAGCAGCCTCACAACGATCCCCTGGTCATAGTGCTGAATATAGAAGGGTTCAATACTAGAAGAATCCTAATTGATAACGGGAGCTCGGCGGATATCATCTATCTCCCCGCCTTCCAGCAGTTGAGATTAGATCCAAAAAGGCTCCGCCCTTTTGACTCTCCGCTCGTTAGCTTCGGTGGAGACAGGGTCTACCCCTGGGGAATAGTGACTCTGACGGTGACGGCAGGGACCTACCCATTGCGATTGACCAAACAAGTAGACTTCCTAGTGGTAGATTGCCCCTCGTCCTACAATGTCATCATTGGGAGGCCCACCCTAAACAAGTGGAAGGCGGCGACGTCGACCTACTGTTTGAAGGTGAAATTCTACGACGAGACAACGGCGTGGGTGAAGTGAAGGGTGATCAAGTCCTGGTAAGGGAATGTTATCAGTCGTCATTGGCAAGAAAGGAGAACCACACGTGGACGATTGGAGAAAAAGAGGAGGACGGGATGGAGACCCCGGAAGCAGTGGAGTTGGTAGAAGGAAAGGTGTACAAGACGACCAGGATAGGGACGACACTAAGCCCCGAGATGAGAACGAAACTCATAAAATTCCTTAAGGGGAATCTAGATGTCTTTGCATGGAGTCACGAGGACATGCCAGGCATATCTCCGGAAGTCATCCAAGACAGTGAATGTAGACCCCAGCAGAAGCCCGTCCAAAGCAATGACGAAGAACCTTCGCTCCAGAACGAGATCAGCAAGAGCGAGAGGAAGTAACCAAACTCTTGACAGCGGGATTCATCCGCGAAGTATATTATCCAGAATGGCTCTCCAACGTCGTCCTGGTAAAGAAAGCAAACGGAAAATGGAGAATGTGTGTAGACTTTACCGACCTGAACAAGGCATGCCCAAAGGACGACTTCCCTCGCTAAGGATAGACCAGCTCGTGGACTCCACCGCCGGACACAAGCTACTGGCGTTCATGGACGCCTTCTCGGTACAACCAGGATAAAGATGGTCAAGAAGACCAGGAGAAGACTTCCTTCATCATAAGCCAAGGACTCTACTGTTACAAGGTGATGCCTTTTGGGTTGAAAAATGCCGGAGCTACGTACCAAAGATTGGTAAACAAAATGTTCACCCAGCAGATTAAGGGAACATGGAAGTATACGTGGACGATATGCTCGTCAAGAGCAAGGAAGAGCTCGCTCATCCGGACGACCTAGAGGAGACTTTTGCAACCTTGAGAAAACACCGGATGAAGTTGAATCCAAGCAAATGTGTTTTTGGGGTAGCCTCGGGAAAGTTCTTGGGATTCATGGTGTCCCAGAGAGGAATAGAAGCAAATCCAGAGAAAGTACGAGCTATCATTGACATGGCCTCACCCAAGACCGTCAAGGATGTACAAAAACTTACAGGAAGGATAGTAACTCTAAATAGGTTCGTCTCTAGGGCCACAGACAAATGCTCGCCCTTCTTCAAAACCCTCAAGCAGGCTTTTGCTTGGACCGACGAATGCGAAGTCGCTGCGTTCCAAGAGTCAAGCAAATACGAGCAGATCCACCTCTCCCGAGCCCGTCCAAAGGAGGGGAGAACCTATACTTGTACCTGGCGGTGTCGGCCTCAAAGCGAAGCGCAGCCTTGATTAGAGAAGAAGGCAAGAAGCAACTCCGAGTGTACTACGTCGGCCAAGCCTTTCAAGGAGCCGAGTTTAGGTACCCAAGGATCAAAAAGATTGCGTTCGCACTTATAGTAGCCTCGCGCAAGCTCAGGCCGTATTTCCGGTCAAATCCTATCCTTGTGATGACGGATCGCCCAATCAAGAAATCAATGAACAAACCGAAGCAGCAGGGAGAATGGTCCAATGGGCAATTGAACTCAACCAATTTGACATCGAGTACTATCCAAGAGCGACTATCAAGGCCCAAGCTCGGTCGACTTCATCGCCGAATTCACTCTTCCGCACGAAGATGGAATTACAGACGAAGTTGATAAATGGACAATACAGACAGATGGTTCGTCACCCCAAAAGAAGGGGGGAGTAGGGGTCGTCATAACCACCCCCGACGGAGAAGTAATGAAATATGGGGTTCAATCGAGTTCCGACCACCAATAACGAAGCCGAATATGAAGGAATATTGACAGGCTTGAGGCTTGGAAAAGCTCTTGGTGCCAAAAATTTGCTGATCCAGAGTGATTCAAAGTCGGTAATCAGGCGATCGTGGAGAGTACGAGGCAAAGGAAGAAAGGATGCAGAAATACCTTAAATTGACAAGGCAAGCGACTCGGGAGTTCGACACTGTGGAGTTCGTCCCGATACCAAGAAACCAGAATATTAGGGCCGACGAAGTATCGAAACTAGCGTCATCGTAAACGGGGGAGGGACGAGCACAGACGTGGCAATAGAGATTCAGAAACACCCAAGTATTGAAGAGGTGGCGGTGCTCACCACCCAGAGCATAGACACCTGGATGACGCCCATAATATCCTTCCTCCGAGACGGGCATTTACCTCGAAACCGATGAAGCCAGAAAGGTCAAAAAGAGAGCGGCCAGGTTCACGATCCTAAATGATGTCTTGTACAAGAGAGACTTCTCTATGCCTTACCTAAAGTGCGTCGACGAGGATGAGGCCAAATACATCCTAGAAGAAGTACACGGAGGAGTCTGCGGTGACCATGCCGGCTCCAGATCCCTAGTCAACAAGGTGATAAGAGCAGGGTACTTTTGGCCAACCATGCGGGGGGATGTGGCGACATCGTCGAAGGTGCGACAGATGCTAGCGGCACGGGAATGTACAACGGCTTCAGTGAGAAGATGACGACCATATCCTCCCCATGGCCATTCGCACAATGGGGAATCGATATCGTCGGTCCTCCGCCCCAAGGTAAAGATCAGGTAAAATTCCTTCTAGTTGCTATTGACTATTTCACTAAATGGGTTGAAGCAGAGGCCCTAGCAACCATCACCGAGGCTCGGATCCGGAGCTTCGTGTGGAAAAACATAAACTGCAGGTTCGGGATTCCTTTGACGATCATATCCGATAATGGGAAGCAGTTTGACAACCAAGGCTTGAGAGACTTCTACTCGGACCTCGGGATCAAGAATCAGTTCTCATCCCCGGGACACCCCAGTGCAAACGGATAGACAGAAGTAACGAACAGGACTCTGCTCAAGATAATCAAAACCAAGTCGACGAAGCAAAAGGTGCCTGGCCGGAAGAACTACCTAGTGTCCTGTGGGCATACGGGACTACGATTTTAACCCCAACAGGAGAGACACCCTTCGAGGCTTACCTATGGCACGAGGCGGGTGATCCCGTGAGAAGTTGGAGTAACGAGCACCGGGCGAGGAACTTTTGAGATGGACTCAATGACGAGGAACTGCGGTTCAACCTAGATTGCTTGGATGAAGTAAGAGACAATGCGTCCAGCAGAATGACAAAGTATCAAAGGAAAATGGCCGAGTACTACGACAAGAGGGTTAAACTCAGGCGACTGGATATAGGGGACCTCGTCCTTCGCAAAGTCACAATAGCAACTAAAGACCCTACCCAAGGGAAGCTGGGCCCTACGTGGGAAGGGCCTTACCACGTCGTTCACTACTCTAGACAGGGAAGTTACCATCTGGAAACTATGGACGGACAAAAGCTCCCTCGTCCTTGGAATATTGAGCATTTAAAGAAATACCATGAGTAAATGTAATACACGAAGGCATTCGTTCTTGAAGTTAATAAAAGTATTATTCCTCTGATGTTTTTACGTAGGCGGTACTAGTCAACCATGAGATCTATAAATCACTAAGTAACAAGATTCCGCTTTGACGGATGTAAGTTACTAACGACCATAATAAGATGGTTAAAAGATCAAGTAACAAGATTCCGCCTTGACGGATGTAAGTTACTAACGACCATAACAAGATGGTTAAAAGACTAAGTAACAAGATTCCGCCTTGACGGATGTAAGTTACCGACGACCATAACAAGATGGTTAAAAGACTAAGTAACAAGATTCCGCCTTGACGGATGTAAATTCTTGACGACCATAATAAGATGGTTAAAAGACCAAGTAACAAGATTCCGCCTTGACGGATGTAAGTTCTTGACGATAAAAAAAAAAAAAGGAGTGCAGAGCATCAAAACAGAATGCAACAACTGATCGACAAAGCACAAAAGCTATAGACAGATGTAAATCAAAACATCTAGAGGAAAAGTAAGTACGCTTCACTCAAGCCCATAACCACCGGGCCACTATCATTGTTTTCAAAATAAAATTAATTGTCTTAAGATTAGATTTACAAAAAGAAAAAGCCCAAAACAAGACGGGCACCCACCATAAAACAAAAGGGAAAATTTCTAAGTATTAAAATTAAGCATCGGTGCCTTCTTTGGCGGTACGGTACATCGCAGAACAGGCTCGGTGCATCATCGCCGAGGCGAGAAGATGAAGCCGCCTCCTCCAGAGCCATTTCCTTGTCAACTTCCTCCAAGTCCAGGCTCTCCAGGTTGACTTCAGAAGGATGCTTGATCATGTACCTCCGGAGAAGCTCAAAACCTTTGAAATACCAATCGAAGAGCACGGTATTGTACTCGTCGGTGGTCCGGAAAGCCTCCACGGATCGAGTAGCGATGGTCGCGAGTTTTTCCTTGGCTGCAAGAAGTCGCTCGTCCTTCTCATGAGTCAACCCGCGCTCAACTCTGAGGTCGTCCTCCAGCACCTTGACCTTCTCCTTCAATGTCGTTGCCTCGTCCATAGAAGTGATCAGGTTCGTCCTTAGGTCGGAGTTCTTCTTCTCCAAGGCCTCCATCCGGGTTGCTAGAGACGCCACCTTGGCCCCTTGAGTGAGGTACTCGGCGGTGATATGGAGACTCTCTCCCAACACCTGGAGGGAATCAGGAAGTCGTCCATTAAAAAAAAAAAAAAATGAATGATGAAGAGGGAAGAACCCCACACCTGGACGAGTTTGTGGACATGACGAGAGGCCACATCGTTTAAGGACAAGTCAGAGAGAGCCTTCAAGTCCGCTGAAGTGACGACCTCGTGAGCTCTTTCTACGGCCAATGACTCGTCAACCCATATTGTGGATGAACGAGTGTCGGTCTTCTCCTTCCCTTTGCCACCCACACGCGGCCTTTTGGAGCCGGGAGTAGGAATCTCTTCTATTGAAACGGTCGGGGAGGCAGTCCTCATCGTTTCGGAAGCGATGGAAGGAACGATCTTGGCGAGGATGGATGCAAGACCCTTCCCGGTGACTCGCATGAGTCTTCTTCCCAGCATTGGACAGGGGTTCATCCTTCTTTGATCTCATCTTCGCGTACATATCCTTGTTGAATTTTGTCATCATCTCTGCAAGAAGAAAGTGTGTCAAAAATTGCTTAAGTATACATAAGAAGAATCAGCATTGACGAAGTTAAAACTTACTCTTTTTGCCTTCAATGCCAAGGCGACGAAGAACGAAGGGAGACGGGTCGGGACCAAGGTTGTAAAATGCAAGAGACCGGGGGTCAACCAGTTCGTCCCAGCTCTCAATCATCTCGGCGCACCCGATCGCAGTCTCTATGAGTTCCTTATACCGTCTCTTGATGCGGGCCGTCTCTTAACTATACCAAGCAAAGAAGTAAAGAGGTTAGCAAGACCGGAGTCTCAAAATTGGCAAAATTGAAACAACGAGGAGAAATATCGACGCACCTAAGGTCGGGGTTCCCCACCGACGGAGCAACCTCGGGATATCACCCCAATCACCGCTAGATTGAGTCTCGAAGTCGTCCCCGGACACAAAGAAAAATCGCAACTTCCAATACCGAAATGACGAGGGCAATCCCTTGACGATCCTAGTCTTTCTCTCCCAAGGGACCAATTCATAATACCCCCACTCCTTAGACTCTTTCAAACGATACGGGTAGGTGAGCTCGCCTATCCCGATCATATCCCCGTTGGAAGCCAACCATATTTGCATACGATTGATGACGATCCTCCACGAGTTAGGCATGAGCTGCCCAGGAGCTATACCAAAGTGATCTAAAAGTTCCATCAGGAACGGGTGGACGGGAAGCCTAAGCCCACAGGTGAAGGTTGACTCGTAAAAAGCGATTTCGCACTGGAAAGAAGTGACAGGCCCTATCCTCTTCCCTAGGTAGACGAACACGAACCCTAGATGGAAATTGAAACCTATCCTTGAATCTATTCACGGTCTCATCATCCGGACCACAAACCTCATTAAGGGCATAAAAAGCCCTAACCTCTCGAGGGCCGAGAGGCAGATATCTCCTTCAGTAGGGCCACCACCGGATGATAGCCCAGTCTCAAGGTCACTAGACCTAACCTCGGACATTAATCCTCTCCCTCCTAAACCCTCGAACCAATTAAGCGATTGACGGAGCAAGGGCAACAATTCGCTCAAAACGACGCTCCGACTATTGCCTTCGTACACAAAATTTTCTAAAAAAGGGTAAGTACCCAAAGACCCCCCTAGACGCGCAAAAAGGAAGGAGATCGACGGGCAAGCTATCCTAACCTCCAAGCTATCAACCATGGAAAATACAGAAATCGAAGGGCAGAAAAATAAGGTACGAAACTGAAACCCCAAAAGAAAAACAAGAACCAACAACAGAATAGAAGCGAAAGGGAATAGCAAATCAGAAATTATGCTACAGTAAAAGAAGAAAAAGAAGAAAGAAAAAGGAAAGAAAAACGTACCTCCAATGGTGAACAGCAGAAGCACAGCGTAAGGAAATGTGGAGAATGTAAGAAAATGCTCTGAAGAATCGGTCTGTCTTTACTCTCTAAGAAGTAGAAGAAAAGTTAAAGAGAAGTTTTAAATGTGGGCCAAAAAACAATTGAATAACCAACGAGAAACCCAAGGGTCATGCCATTAATTCCACAGACCATCACGCGCCACGTGGCCATGATCGCGTGTAGCGCCGCCACTAAACATTAAAAGCGGAACAGAACCCCAAGAGTCACCAGAAAAACTTTTCATCTTCTGTGATCATCATGACGTGTCACCAACGACCCTTTAACCTGGGGGCAATCGACGGGAATGACGATTCTACATCCCGCCGACGAAGATAACACTAGTGACGGCGGAATCATCCATGACGAGGTCATCAGAAACAACGAAGAAAGCCATCATCAGCGGCGAAGGCGGGAGTTATTCAATGCAGTCAATCAATGACCCGAGTAGTTACTAAATCAACTAGGCAGACCGTTGGGAGCCTCTTAAAAGTCTAATTCTTGGACCGGGCGTTACTTGAGAGAGCATTAACGGCCTCAACGGCTAGCCCTTAAGGCCTCGGGTATAAAACTCTCATACGACCAACAGAAGAGGATATATGCAAAAATACTCTGAAATTATATTTTACTTCTTTCTTGTGTTTAATTGTGATCCTAACTTTGGCATCAGAGACTTTGTGGCAGGCACCACACCGGTGTCCCTCATCGAGCAAACCTTCACTTTCCACAAGAGATTCCATCTGCTCACTCTTCTTGTGATTTGTGTTCCATCAGTGTGCAAAGTACAAACATAAACAAGCAACAAAAACACAAATAATTTGTGACTCTGTGAGCGAGGCCAAGGTGTAAGTCCAAATGGACCAAGTGCCTGTTTGTTTTAGCTTTTAGAAGCTGAAACGCACGTTTTGAAACCAAAAAAAAAAAATTATGTGCGTTTGGTAAGGATTTCAAAGTTTCTTTTTGTTAAAAGCTGCGTTTTCATTTGTGAAAAAAAAAAGCAGAAATCAGGAAAGCAACAAATTGCACCATTGCACAAAAAAGCGAAGCGCGCTGGTCATGGTTGGAGGTTGCGCATATTTCCCAAATTGCCCACTAGTTATTCTTAAAAACCTAATTTTATCCCTTTGCTTATAACACAATTTTACATAGTGAAAGTGAGTAACACAAATCAAGGATTGCGATAGTGACCCTATAGAACCAGAGCAAATCACAAATTCACAAACAAGCTTGATCAACGGTGCAGCCCCAGGTTCCTCTCCTCTGTGAAAATTGATAAAGCGAGGAGGTGAATGAAACAAATGATGAAGAAGATCTGAAGATGACAAGGGAGAAACAAGAACTTGAGGGCTCTAGCAGCACGACAAGGGAAAATATTATTAAAAAAAAAAAAATGAAGATGAAGAGAAAAGATAATGATGAGATATATGTGGTGGGGGGTTAAAGAGTGAAAAAGGTAGCTTCAAAATGTGGTCATATATATATGTGGGGGGGGGGGGGGGTTAAAAGAGTGAAAAAGGAAGCTTCCTTGCAAAATAATAATATTAAAAGGGAAATGCTAACGAGTGCCCTTAGGGAACTAGTTAAGAATCCAATTAAAGAAAGTTTTTATGGGAAAAGGAAAAAAAACAATTAATTTTTTGACAACTTTTTTCATTTCCCATAAAAGTGATATCAAAACTTTCTTAAAATGGATTGTTAACGAGTGCCTTTAGGGCACTCGTTAGCATAACCTATATTAAAATAATACCAATAATATTTTTTATTTTATTTTATTTTTATTATTGTTATTATTATTAAGTAATTTTTTTTTGAGTAAGTATTATGAAGTAGTTGATTTAAGTATGAAATAAACTCTTTTATATATACATTGTCCTTTTTGATAATTTATCACTCAAACCGCCACTTTTATAAGTGCTAGCTAAACACTCAACTTTTTCAAAAAGCACTTTTTAACAGTTTTTACCAAACACTGAACTTTTATAAAAAACATTTTTTCATACTGCACTTTTTAAAAACTTCACTTTTTAAAAAAACCCAATTTTAAAAAGCTAAACCAAACTTACCCAAATCCCAATTCCCAACAAGGAAAGGCCGAATGTACAATTTGTACATTGTACATTCGGTGCTCTTTGTGCCTAGAATGTAGAAACAAATCGTACATTTTTAAAATTTTTTTTTATTGATTTCAGTTCATTGTGCTTCAGCTCTTTCTAGTGACTTTATTGTGCCTAGATTTTAGAATAAGGAAAAAAAATGTGACGTTTTTTATTTGAATTTAAGAACATATTTTATTGATCATTGTAGTAAATCTTAGTATACAATATCCAACAACAGATGTGGTCTTTCTTCAATCCTAACGTCAATACTTACAGGAGTATGAGCTTTATGAGCTTGAACCCTTGTAGTTGTATTATGTGTGTATTTGACATTAGTTTATTGAACTTTTTGTAATTATTTTTTTTATTAAAAGTGTGTTAAAATATACTTGTATTATGAAAAAATAATAAAAAAAAAACTTTTTCTTTTGGTTCGGTAGATTATTATTTGCAAGTCCCACAATTATGTTTTTAGTAAAGAAAAATCAATACAATTAACTGTGTAAGGACCAAATTTGGAACTCAACCCAAGATCGAATGGAGTCAGGCCCAAAAAGCTCTTAACAATGAATTTATAGAAAGTGGTTTGTAAAAGCGGGTCGAGTGAATTGGATTGCAAGTGAAATGGGCTCAACTCACAGGAACTAAGAAGATGGTTGCATTGAGTTTAGAAAAACAGTCCTTGGCACGAGTTCAAGGAGGTTAGCTCTTATATATTCCTTGCGAGAATGATTACAGGTTTGATTCTTAATTGCTACAGTGTTTCTCTCTTGGTTTTTCCCCCCCTCTTTTGTGGGGAGTTTCTGCTATTATATAGTCCCCTTTAACCAATCTTGGCCTTCCACTTGTTGGCCATCCATTCCCTTACTTGAGTGCCTATCCAATCGGATACCCCCTTAGGCTACCTTGTGCGTTGGGACGGCTAACATAGCCCTGTTCAGCAGTCTTCTCCACATTAATGCAACCAAAAAGTTAGCCGCATAGCCTTAAATGCGGTGGTAATGGATTCCTTCTCAGATATTTTAGGGCTTCCGTCTATACTTTGTTTTTGCAATGATTGTCCGTGCTCGCAGAACTTTTGGAAATACCTCTCTGGATGGCAGATTATCTGTTCAGACCTCGGCATTATCAAGCCAAGGTGACATCTGTGCCATTATGGCTAAAGTTGACCTCATCACCCATTAGCATGGATCCCTTTGATGGTGTTCACCCCTCCTTGGATGGTCTTTAGTCCTTGGCTTGGGCCTTGGGCCCAAGACACACATAAACGATGGTCTCCGAGGCCCAATGCCCCTACAAACTGAATACAAGTCTCACGTTATTACTTTTCTCAAAATGTCAAGTAAAATAAAATTAAACATATATAGTCCGTGTTAGGACATATGTGTTTCACTTGTTAAGAATATATGTCATGATTTTATGTAATTGGCTTATCCTTTGACAAAACACACTTTACTTGTATTTGGGTAGATTTAGGATGCTTTAAATACTTCAAGAAACCTTGTTTCAAAATCAAGTATTGAAACTTTCAAGTCTGTTCAAGAAAACAAGTTCAGAGTACAAAATCATTAAAGCTCGACATTTGGTCGACAAATTTGCATTTATCGAGTTTAAGGAAGTCTATTCTTCTTCATTTTGTATGCTCAATTTTGTTATACGTCGAGGTTTAAGATTTTCAGAATTTCAATCTGATTTTCTTGGGATCCGTGAATATGTCTTTGGGCTTTTTTTCCTCCTAACCCTAGACATATAAAAGGATCAACTTAAGGGCTGTCAAAGTGTTCACAAGTTACACAAGTTTTGAGCAAACTCTGTTCAAGCAAATTATGACCGGAGACGAAGTTCTTGCCCTAGTTCATCTCTTTCTCTTGAAGCAATTGCTGTGTATGTGCACCGTAGGGTTTTGTGACCAAGCATCTTCTTGATCTTCATCGTTTGTGCTACCACGCGTTTGCATGATAAATTGATTAATTAATTACTTGGCTAATTAATTAATTAATTAATTTCTATCACAAGGGGTCATTCGGTTTGTGGCCTATCAGTCTGCGATATATTCTCACCTATTTGGAGGAGTAGATAGAGATAGAGGATGATTGGGTAGAACAAAGTGAAAAGGAAAAGGAGAGAGATATATTTTTGGGTTGGTTGTGTTAAATGTGTCGCAGAGGATATACAGAATCAAAAGAAAGTTGAGTCTTCCTGTAAGTTAGTTAGTTTAGTTTAGGATATAGAGAGATGCAGTCATATTCGAGTGGGGCAATGGGACTGAGAGAATTGTTTCAAGCAGTGAGATCATTGAGATGCTATCATGGACGAGCTATTCTTTGACTTTGGGGTTGAGTTTTTATTTTTTATTTATATATATATATATACAAATGAAATTTTAAAATAAAAAATAAAAAAATATATACTTGGTCTCCTTGAAAATTAAAATTGGTCACAAAAGCCAAAAAACATGACAGACAGTCAGACATCTCATTCCTTGGGACTTTGCACCATGTGATCAAGTTTATCCGTATGGCGTGTGTACTAATGTGTATAGTTTTTGACTTTTTGTAAGCTCTCAAAACATATTCATTGATTATTTAACATTTTTTTTTTTTTTATGCAAATGACTTGAGTTTTTTGACATTGGTTATTTGTTGTTTGGTACTTAAAAGTTAGAAGCGTGGTTCTTTTATTTTCCTTGGCAATGTTAATTAATTTTTTTAGTTCAATAACATTTGACATATAATTAGATAATGACGATAAATGTGACTTATATTTGATTGGTAAATCATGGGAAACTCAGCTACAGTATTAGATTTATTTTAAAGGAAAAATGCAAATAATTCAAAAACAACAATTTTGTGTGCATTTGGGAAGCACGTTTGTGTTTCCCAAACACACGTTTTGCGTTTTTTTTTTTTTTTTTTTTTTCACGTGTTTCTGGCAAATTTTTTTTTTCTTGTTCATTCACTATTAAGTTCTTTGTTCATGATATTTGACTTTTTCTCGTGAGCGATTATTGCACGGTGTGTACTATTCTGAGACCCACAAATTTTATTTTTCAGTAATTTTTTCATTAAAAATGGGTCTCACGGTACTATTCACACATTTAAAAATTATTTTGCTATAGTGTTTTTCAGTTTTCGGTTTTCAATTTTCAGTTGTATTCAAATGGACCCTTAGTGTCTTTTCTTTTACTGAAATAATGGATTTACTTAGAATGATGTGACAACTATTATAAATTTTACTAAATAAGTCTTACAAATTGATATATCAATAGTTAAGACACAACAAATAAATAATTAAGAAATTTATTTATTATATTATTGATGTGACACCAAATAAATTCATTTCTATATCAATTTGCAAATATTATGTAGTAAAATAGATAGTAGTTTTGTGATTTATTTATTATGATATTGATGTAATACTAATTACTTTAAGTATATTGTTAACTATTGCGCACCCTTAGCATGATGGTTACTCCTCAAGTATAAGTGCTTGTGAAGTGTTTGGGGTAAAGGTTGAGGTTCAAATATATAGAAGGGAGTTTTGTACACATATACACTTAGATTAGGTTAGAGTAAAATTTCTATCTTTTATATATATATATATATATATATTGAACCCATCTCTCTCTCTCTCTCTCTCTCTCTCTCTCTCTCTCTCTCTCTCTCTCTCTCTCTCTCTCTCTCTCTCTATATATATATATATATATTGTTACATTAGTTTGTAAGCTTTTAAACATGAGAATCATAATTCTGTTATTAGTTTTTTTTTTCTTGTTAAAAAATGATAAGTTTGTTTTTGTTAATTTTTTTTTTCCTTTTTTAAAAGGCTCATTTGGACCACTGTATTATCAAAATGACAAAATCATTAACAGTCAATTATTTACTTTTTGCCAAACCCTTTTTATTTTTTTAGAATCTATTATTCCAAGATAATTTTTAAAATTTGACCACAAGTCAAATGTGGCAAAGAGTATGCAAACAAAAATTTTAGGACTATAGTACAACTATTGTCATGGTTGACACAATTGTCATGTTGCTAATTAATTATGAATGGTTAAAAAAAGTTGTGAATTTATAAGACAATAACAAATAATTAGTCACAATATATAATTATAGCTAAAATTGCTGTGTTTCATGTGTAATACAACGGGCACTTTACTTGTTGTATAAGGAATGGTTCAGTCACTTCAGTGAGAGCTGAGGAAGGTTCCCTACACTGACAAGAGTCGTCTTTTCTACGTTGGTTTGAAGACTCCGCACAACACGCATCAAAGCAAACAGAAGGGGAATGGAATCCAGTAAGAAGATAGTTTTGAGGCGTAAGTCCTGCTACTTTGACCTTAGGGACAATTACGAAATTAATAAATTTAAATACAATAGCATTAAAAAAAAATTTAGTTATAAAATTAGTTGTAACATAAAATTATAATCTTATTTAATATATTTTTATTGGAGTGAATTTTGATAAATCTACCATTGGATTATATATTTTTCTTATATCTTCCATACTTACAAAATTTATGAAAAATTAAAGATCAATAGATATGTCATTAAAAAATTATTTAAAGTACAAATTTTTTAAATAATAGCTATGTCATGATTACATAGTTCTCATTAATTTCTAACTGCATTTTTCATCTATCTACCGCACTGTATTCAACATTAAAGTTTCTTTATTACAGATTATCAAAGTCTCTGTCTGCCATGAATCACACTCACCTTTTTGGCCTATAAGTAGTAGATTTAATTTAATAATAAAAATTCCGAAAAAAGTACAGATTAAAATCCTATTGGATCACTACCAAAAGTTAATGAAATTCATAGGGGCGAAACCCTCGGAGAAAAAGGGTCCTGTTCTTCTCCAAAGACCATCAACCTGAGGCAAGTGTCATGCTTACTGCTAATCTTGCGTTCAAACCCTTTCCCCTAGACCATTTAACACTTTGTGCATGGAAAAATGTTAATTTAGTTACATGACCCTCGGCTCATCATTTGTACTTAAGTTGATATCATAATAAATAGATAGTTTTGAGGCGTATGTCCTGTTACTTTGACCTTAGGGACAATTACGAAGTCAATAAATTTAAATACAATGGCATTTAAAAAAAAAATTAGCTATAAAATTGGTTGTAATCTAAGGTTATAATCTTATTTAATATCTTTATTTTTATTGGAGGTGAATTTTGATAAATCTACCATTAGATTACATATTCTTCTTATATCTTTCATGCTTGCAAAATTTCTAAAAAATTAAAGATCAATAGCTATGTCATTAATAAATTATTTAAATTGCAAGTTTTTTATAGTTTAAAATTATGCATAAAATATAAACTTATAAATCATATAGTAAATAATATCCAATTAACAAAAAATTTAACATATGTATTAAAAGCGTAAAAAAAATATAATTCAACGATTAGATTTTTAAAATATTTAGTAATGTTCATTTTATTGAGTAAGGTTGTAGTCTAAGGTTACAATTAATTTTATAGCTAAACTTTGTCCTAAAAAGAATCAGAGTGTACAAAATTATTTTTAATAAGATTCTATCCCTTTGACTCAAAAAATAAAATTTTAAATAGTATAAAAATTGGTTTTGATTCACACATAATTAAAGCAGTATCATTATTTTTTAAGAAAAAACTTTGTAAAGGGAAAAAATAACCATTATTAGAAATCTATGTATTATGAGAATAAACTCTAAGAATTGTTGTAACACTCTCCATATAATATATTGATACACTACTTATACTTAAAAGATTTAAATCCAATAAATATGTAATTATATATGTTATATTAATTATTTATTCTTCTTGTTTATATGAGAATATTCCAACAAATTAAAATGTAGTTATTAAAACCCTAATAAGTCTGAAATTAATTAGATTCCATTACCCAAAAAAGTTTAACTTGTCATCTTCATATATAAAAATATTATATGCTTGTATCCCAGAACATTTCCAAAGCAGCACTCATTGCTTAAGCAGACTTAGGTCGTCAAAATTAGTTCGACTAAAGGCTGTGCTTACTTAAAGGACCACTTTTTGAAGAATGCGGTCTAAACTTCATAATAAGTTTGATATTATATACTATATTTCATTTCTAAAATTTTTGAAATTAGATATATAAAAAAGAAAATAAAAGAAGAAAACATTTATCAAAAAAACAAATCGTAGAAGAAAATGAACACATTTTTCGAACCCCAAACTGTCGGATGATATATAAACTGTCTCGAATTAGAATGAAAAGAAAAATGAAAATGAACATATTCATTTAATAATTTCAAAATTATTATTAAGAAAAACAGAAAAATAAATGGATGCAGGATCTAAAATATTAAAATTAACTTCTATTCTACTCTTGACCTCCCAATATATTGTTCACTGCATTTCTTTCCAATTAATTATGATTAACTATACCCTACATATCACTGACTGCATAGTATATTTGGATTCGCTTTAAAAAATTAAAAAGTTATTGAATTATTTATTGAAAATTTTAACAAACGCAATTGATCCGGAAGAACATACGGTTTAAAAGCCCGAAAATAGAAGGTGAAGACTGGGCTGACAATCTAGGAAAAAAGTTTTCTTTCTTCATGCTCTTTCCCTATAGACTACGCAATTCCTACAAGAAGATTGGTCACTTTGTGTGTAGCAAAAGGGTTGGTGGAAGAACTAAAAATACTCCTACATGTTGCAATGAATTATTTATCAGAGCTGATAGACCTCAACTTAATTATTCTTTTTCTTCGTATTTGAACTTTGTATAGTAGGGGGAAAAAAAAAAGGCAAAAAGACAAAAATTACAAAATTCTTGGGACCAAAAACAAATAAAAAAGGAAACAAAAACAAAAAATACAAAGCCATTGGGGGTCAAAGCCCGCAAAGCAAGTTAAAATTAAACAGCATTGGAATGGGCCATTATCCTTATGCCTTTTCTTACCTAGTAAGTAAGTCTAAAGACAAGTCCACATTAAATTTCACAAGAAACTTAACACACGTCAGCAACTTGATATTCTTCCACATGCTTCTAGCAAAAAAAAAAAAAAAGTACTCTTTTTGCAAGTGTCCATGAGCATCTTCAACAGATTAGGTAAATTTTTATACTGTTTGCAAGTGTCCATTCTCTATCTCATTTAAATATTATTTTTTCATTCATTATTTATTCTTTTTTTAATAACTACACATCTTCCAATATTTTTTTATTCAATACCTGATTATTATAATAGGAAAAAAACATTTGAAGAATGAACAAGAGCCCATCGGACTTGATGAGCTACTGTTCATGAGCCAAAAAAAAAATCTGGGTATAGAGAGTCTATTGAAGACCTCTTTTGTGGGTTTACTCTTTATAATAGAGAGGATTTTGTGTTTAGCTTTCCTATTGGAGATGCTAATAAGATATTGTGGTGCCAATTTGGGAGTAGGAATTAGGAAATAGATTTTTAGTTTTGGTCTTACAAATTATACTAAACTAGTGTGTAGCATTATGTATATGCATGAGTACAATTAAAAATAATCGCAAAATTTTTTTTTTAGAAGAGATTCAAATTGTACATAGTATTAGCTTACATTTTTTTAAAACCATACATTTCTAAAATATATAATGGTTTCTCAATATATATGCATATATATGATTTAGAATTTAATTGGATTTAGACTCTTTGGTTTTTTCACCCAATAATTCATTTGTCACAAAAATTAAAAAAAAAATAAATAGACATATGGCGGAAAATTGGACTCCAATTGAAATCTAATTTAGAATCTAATTGGATTTTGACTTTTCAATTTTTACACTCAACAATTTACTTAGCACAAAATTAAAAATTAAATGGGACATGTGGCGTAAAATTAAGAATCTAATTAAAATCTAATTAGATTTTCTCTGAGCTTTGGCTATATATATACTTTTGCTTATCATTAGCAATTAAAGCCTAATTTAGAATCTATTTTCTCTCTCCCTTGTATGTGTATTTGATTCTTAAAAAAAAGAAAAAGAAAAAAAGAAAAAAAGAAGAAGCGATGCAAGCCTAATTTAATGGGTGTTTAGACTTATTTTAATGGTTATTTATATTTTCGGCTATAAATTGAAAGAACTTTGTTGTTCCCAAAATCAACATAGTAGGATAATTTTTAATATTCGGGAAAATGATCGGATATGCTACACAGTTATATAATTATTTTCAAAATGAGACACCCATGAATTTTATTGAAAATAAGAATTTATTGTTTGGTTCTTGTGTACATATCATCTTAACTATTCCCATTTAAAGATGTGAGCCAGTGGATTGAAAATTGGTTCAAAAGAAGATTAATATAAGTCAAAATTATGTTATATTAATTTTTAAAATCTTAATATATATATTTTTTATACGGTAAAAGTTAATGAATGTCCTAAGGATATTACGTATTAGTTTTAAAATATTTTTAGAATTTTTTATGAAAAAAGAAAAAAACTACTGATTTTTTTGACAACTATTTATATTTTTTATGAAGTGGTATCAAAACATTTTTAAAATAGTCTGTTGATACTGTATTTTGTTTGACCCCAATTAACGTACTAAAATATGATTTGGATCTTGAAAAATAAGTGAAAACCATGATTTCGAAATCTAAAAGTTGGGAACAGTTTAAAAAAAATCCTACTTACCCTAATTGGGGATGGAACAAACAATCCAAAATCAAACTCGCCATTTCTAGCAAATTTGTCCAATGTTGACTAAACCTTGATTGGGATTGGTCAAAATATTGAGTTTTTTATCCGACCATCTAATCGAGGTAAATTAAACAATCTTAAAGATCATGAAATTTCTTTCAAAACAACAATTCACGAGTCAAAATCGAAGTTAAAACAAATGAGATATCAAGAAAATACCATAATCCCGATTAAATGTATTATTATTTTCAGGTAAAAAGAGATGTTTTTGAGGCATTTTTTGTGTAATAAACTATACAGATCCAACCACAACTGGTTCAATCCACCTGAACCAGATTAAAGTATGATGAGTCATCTACCTTCCCTAAAAAAGGCTTGGTGATATATACTCTTTCTAGAAAATGCTTAATAAAATGATATTTTGTTTAACTATTATTGATCCGAGTTTTGATGCGTTTGATTATAAAAAAAGTACAAGAAAGACAAAAAAAAAAAAAAAAAAGATAAGAAAATAAGGATTGAACTTGAACACACAGAAAGAACATAGAACATGAACATGTTCTTCTGAAAAAAAAAAATGAAAGTAATAAAAAAATTTATTTTATTTTATTTTTTAAAAAAGTTAGAGGAATTTTGTTTTTAATTTTTTTTATGTGGCTTTTATTTAAAGAAGTGTTACATCCACAACATCTTCACAATACTTTCACAATAAATCATAGGTAGTAAATTGTTATTGATTCTAATTTGAATCTATAATTTAAATTACTTTTTTGCTCACCTATAATAACCAATAACAACTTGTCACTTAGAATTTGTTATGAAAAAGCTATGGACATAACGTTTCTCTTTTATTTATTCATTTAAATGTTGACATGCAATTTTTTTATTGTTAATTAAAAATTTTAATATTATTTTAATGACCATGTCAGCATCTAATGTGTGCAAAGTGCACTCACTCCATCTGTCATGTAGGCTATTTCCATTAGTGAGATGATGGTAGAGACTAAAATGAGAATGCTTTTTTGATTTTAGGGACCGCATCAGGGAAAAAAACGTGGGGACCATGATAGAAATTGGTCTAAAATGTAAGGACTAAAAGTATATTTACATCAAGAATTTTGTTAATAAATGGCCAAAGGGCGTTGATCAAAATATATTTAATATTTTATATTGAATAATACTACATCCATAATATTTTCACAATAAATTATAAATAGTAAGTTATTATTGGTAAATAAAAAAAGATATCAATAGTGAGCTGTTGGGACTGGGTTTGAGCACTATTCCTAAGGGATAGGTGAATTCAAGCCCAAGAAGCCCAATACAATAAATTTGTAGAGAGTGGATAGAAGAACTGGGCTATAATAAGTGTAACAACATTTGCAGATGAATTAAAGAATGAATAAGTAAGACAAATACGGACTTAAGCAAGCAATTCAATCCTCGGCGCTAGTCCGAGGAGCTTCAACTTATTGCTTCTTGAGTAACAATGACTATGATTACAAAGTTAGTTCAGATTGCTATAGTGTTTTCTTTGGTAAAATCTCCGATCCTTTTTCTTAGAGCTCCTTCTTCCTTATATACTACTTTCCTTCTTCATCTTCACCGTACAGGTGCAGGTCAGTCACTTTGTTGGTCTTTGTCACATCAACCTCCTCCCAAAGCTCTTAGGTAGTAGCTGTGAGTATGAAAAGCCACTATTCAAGTATCATTTCCACATTAATGCGGTTAGAATGTTAGTTGTGGTGCATTTAATGTAGAGGCAACAACTTTTCCTGGAATTGCTCTATCGCAATGCTCCAGTGTGTTTACTTGCTGTACTTATCTTTTTCTTTGGAGTGCTTTGGAAGATTGTCTTTTTCGGTAAATCACTTTTCTTCTACCTCGGCTTTGGCTAGCCGAGGATAGAGTTGTCCTCGGCACGGTTTCCTAGGTTGCCATGATCACCATTGTCTTCTTCATATGCGATTATAGGTCTCGGCATGGGCCTTAGGCCTAGTACAAAAGGTGGATGTCTATCACTGGACTCTATGACCCCACAATAACCCTTCAAAATTCTCATTGCCTGGCACCTCGAATAGAAAGGAGGATTTTGATGTCCTCGGGCATACCTTAGGCTTATCACGTCTTGTCTTCTGTCGGCGTCGGTGCCTTTTTAACTAGCCAAGGCATGTTCCTGGCGCTTCGCATCTGTAGCGCGCCCTCATTAAATTCTTGTAGATGGTTGTCCCCCACTTTCTAGGATGCAATGGCGACCCAATGGTGGAGTTTTTTTTTTTTTTTAGACTCATGAGTGGGAAAACCCCTGCTGCTACTTCGATTTGGGTATAAATACCCATTTAAATCAATTTGCCCAAATTACCTTTGCATTCAAGAGCTCCTGCGCACATACGTTGAATTTGCTAATCTTTCCCACTCAATCGTGTCTCTTCAAAAGCCTATCCGAGGACACTTTCCTCATCCTTGTAAGTTATTTCCAAAATTTTCAAATTTTCTTTACTTTCCTTTCTCTATGTCTTTCTTCCTTCGCCTCTTTTTCCCAACTTTCTTTAGCTTCTCTGAACTTCTCTTGGGGATGGGTAGATTTATGAATTTGGTAGAGTCTGAGGAAAGGATGGAAAAATTTAAGGTCGATTACAGGATTCCACCCAACGTGGGCCTGAAATATTGTGAGGAGGGTGAATGGCATTTTCTAAGGCAAGCGGGTGTGGTAGTGATTCCCATGATCACCTTCATAGAAGGTGGCATGAGAATCCCTATGGGGTCGGTGATGAGGGATTACCTTAGGTTTGTTAGGCTAGCCCCCACTCAAGACGTCCCAAACGTCTTCAAAACATTAGGGTGTGTAGATGCCTTAAACGAGAAAATGGGGCTACAGTTGACCCATCATGATGTGAATTTGGTCTACAACCTTCACAACCTGAAGGGGAAGGGTTATTACACGAAAACAAGGCAACCTAAAATCAAGCTCGTACAGTGCTTTCCTAAGTCTAGCAAGGGGCTAAACAAAAATTTTCTGATCGTGTCCAGGGAGTGGCATGATGGCGTCCCTTGCCTCGACGTAAGAGGGGCAACCAGGTGGGGTTCTAGAGATAGGAATAGGACTTGTTCACCGCCTTATCGTGATTTATGTTGTTTGGCCTCTAACCCTTTGCTTTTCATGGTTCTGCAGATATACGGCGCCAATTGTAGGGACTGGTTTGAGCACTATTCCTAAGGGATAAGTGAATTCAAGCCCAGCAAGCCCAATATAATAAATTTGTAGAGAATGGATAGAAGAACTAGGCTATAATGAGTGTAACAATAGTTGTAGATGATTTAAAGAATGAATAAGTAAGACAAATACGGACTTGAGCAAGCAATTCAATCCTTGGCACTAGTTCAAGGAGCTTCAACTTATTGCTTCTTGAGTGACAATGACAATGGTTACAAAGTTAGTTCAGATTGCTAAAGTGTTTTTTCCGGTAAAATCTTCGATCCTTTTTCTTAGAGCTCCTTCTTCCTTATATACTACTTTCCTTATTCATCTTCACCATACACGTGCGGTCGGATCTCTGTTGTTGGTCTTTGTCACATCAACCTCCTCCTAAAGCTCTTAGGTAGTAGCTGTGAGTCTAAAAAGCCACTGCTCAGGTATCATTTCCACATTAATGCAGCCAGAGTGTTAGTTGCGGTGCATTTAATGTGGAGGCAGCAACTTTTCCCGGATTTGCTCTACCGCCATGCTCCAGTGTGCTTACTTGCTGTACTTATCTTTTTCTTTGGAGTGCTTTGGAAGATTGTCTTTTTCGGTAAATCACTTTTTTTCTACCTCGGCTTTGGCTAGCCGAGGATAGAGTTGTCCTCAGCACGGTTTCTGCGTTGCCATGATTACCGTTGTCTTCTTCATATGTGATTATGGGTCTCGGCATGGGCCTCGGGCCCAGTACAAAAGGTGGATGTATATCACTGGACTCTATGACCCCACATGAGCCCAGATTAGAATCAATAACAATTTGTCATTTGGAGTTTATTGTGAAATTATTTTGAAAACGTTATTGACTCAAGATTACTCAAATAATATTTTTATACATTTTTTCAAAAAAAAAAAAAAGTCAAATTGTACAAATATATCTAAAAAAGTACACATAATCACAATAAATTTATATGCATGAGTCAATGAATGACGTCTACTTTATTTTTATTTATTTTAAATATGCACTCTTAGTTCATATATTTATAGATTTTTAACTTTTACCCAGGAACCATTATAAAAAGAGCAAACCCAAACAAAAAAAGATGGGCCCATGGCGTGCAAAGTACAAACAGAAACAAACAACAAAAATACAAATAATTTGTGACTCTGTGAGTGAGGCCGAGGTGTAAAATTGACATAAACCGCCAAAAAAGACAAAAATTGTCATAAAAAGGTAAAAAAAAAAAAAAAAAAAAAGGTGCCCGTTAACACAACCCTTTTATTGATCATCGTAGTAAATCTTTGTATACAATGTTCAACAACAAATGTGGTCTTTCTTCAATCCTAACATCGATACTTACAGGAGCATGGGCTTTATGAGCTCGAACCCTTGTAGTTGTATTATGTGTGCATTTTATATTAGTTTATTTAACTTTTTGTAATTATTTTTTTTTATAGAAAGTGTATTAAAATATACTTGTATTATGAAAAAGTAATAATTTTTTTTTGTTCGGTAGATTATTATTTGCGAGTCCCAAAATTATGTTTTTGGTAAAGAAAAATCAATACAATTAACTGAATGCAAGTCTCACGCTATTAATTTTCTCAAAATGTCAAGTACTTTTTTTGCTTAGTGTATGTCCTATTTTTTTTTTAATTAACAGTACTTTTAGCAAAAAAACTAATTAAATAAATTGTTCTGAAATCAAAATTATAGACTAACTATTGCACTTAATGCCCATTTTCAAAAGTGTCCAAAATGTGATCGAGCTCTTTCAATAGGTTGCCACAAAAGGATATCATGTCACAGTGCATTTCTTACTCTTAAACCGCGCTTAACATGCTCAAAGCTCGATTCATAGTTGAAATATGCTGAATTGAGCATGAACAGAGAAGAATAGGCCCTTTACTATTGGGCTCATTTATGAGCTTTACAAAGATTAAGACCAAAAAAAGTAAGAAAAAAAAAGGGTGGGGGGGGGAAGGAAGAACAGAGACTCGGACCAAAATACCTTCAACATTTCAAGTAAACTTGGGTGATTTTGAAAGTGTAATTTTGGTATTGAGGTGTTATAAAATAGTTATTCTCTTTTTGAGTTTCGAAACAGATTTTGAATCACAAAAATCAGACTCAAAACGAGATTTTGCAACCTATTTTAGTGAAATTGAGTTGTTTTGGGCCCAAAAGGATTGGCATCTAGTCTAGTGGGCTGGTTCTTTTTCTTTTTCGAATCCAGTTGGCAAGTCAGCCCGTATTCAATAGGTAAAAATCGGGTCAAGGTTGATGATGAACACCAAACGATTTGACAGATGTGTCATCTAAATTGCATTCTAAAAATGACAAGTCGATTAGTTAAATTTTAGGTGCACTACTTAATCTTAGGAGTTAGGATGCGTTGTTTTATTCTTTGAAAATTTTTGCAAAATGTTGCGTTTTTGTCTTTCTTCTTCCTTATTTGAGCACCAAGTTTGAGGTTCGAAAGCAACGACACGTTTTTTCTTTCCCTTGGAATAAACAACAAGAGGAAATTAATTCCATGAATACTGGAGCCAAAAAAAAAAAAAAAAAAGAAAGAAAAGGAAATTGTAAATACAAGATGGTTATACCTATTATCACCATTCACCACTCACCCTTCACCACTCACTTGTTTGAATTAGCAAGAGGAAGAGAATAGGGAAAGCGCTTGTAGGCTCTTGAGCTTATAGGAGCTAAATGTTGCTGTGAGAGGGTAACATTACAGATTTCTGTGACAGGGTTTATAGGAATTTTGGTGTGACGTGTCATGTGTTTACTTTGAGTCGTTCGGCCCATGATTAAGCTTGGTCTTTGTCCTTTATTCCTTCGTGCAAATAAGTTCGCTCCTTCTCCTTTTTGCACATAAGCTTGGTCCTTGTCCTCCCCATCTTTATGCACATAAGCTTGATCCTTATCCTCTCTGCCTTCGTGCGCATAAATTTGATCCTTGTCCTCTCTGCCTTCGTGCCCATAAGCTTGAATCCTTTTCCTATGTGCCTTTGTGCACTTTACATTGATCGTACAACTTGACCTTTGTGCACTTTACATTGATCGTACAACTTGACTCGTGTCTACCAGCCAGCTTGGCCAAAACTGTATGTATCATGTGGGGCCGTATATTGTCGAATATGGGGTTTTATAGGACTTTAATCTAATACTTCGGTGTTGTGCACATGCTTTAAGTAGTAGCGTACTTGATAAAGGCTCAAACATAATTGTCCATTGTAATCGTTGCAAATTGCAAGTTCATTCGAGTGTCCATTGAAGTTTCCTATCTAGATGCAAAAAAAAGTTTCCTATCTAAATGTTTCTAAATTCTATAACTTGTATTCGGACTGATTAATATCGGCTAATAGTGGTATTTCCAGTTTCTTTCTAAAAGAGAAGGTTTAGTCAGGGGTCCATGATTTGAACTCCCAAAAAATAATATAAAAATTGAACCCCCTTCAAAAGAACACAAAACAAAACAAAACAAATTTTTTTTAAGGAACTTAAAAAAGTTTTAACAAGATTGTAATATCTCATAAAAAACAATAAAAAAATCACCAATAGATTATAAATTTTTTATAAAAACTCCACTTAAATTCATCATTTATCGAGGTAAAAGATAACAATTATTTAGTGGTTGTAGTACAATTATATTAAATCAATGTGGCTAAAGAAATCTCATTATTAAGTAAAAAACTAAAACACCTAATATGAGTAATAAAATGTTGTTTAAGAAGTCTTAGGTTTTGTTGTATATGTTTGTTACGCCTTTTTATAATTTTTTTGAGCACTCATATATTTTTATTTACTACTAATTTTTTCTTACCTTTTGAGACGAAAAAGAATGCAAGTCACGTGAGATATCAATTTGGAAGAAAAAAAATATAATTTTTTAAGAAAATAATTAGAATAATAGTTTCTTTAAATGATTTTTTATTGGTGTATTGCTTTGTTATTTATGAGTCGAATGATTTTTTATTGGTGTATTGCTTTGGTATTGTTTTAGTTTACTTTTATTAAATTGATTTGGTATAGTTTTCAGTTTTTCACAATGGTAGGTACACAACTTTTATTTTAAAAAATTATGGTTAATTACCTCTTAATTCTAGAGTTTTAAGTATGTTTTATATATTTAAGACTTTTTTTCACTTAAATAGTTACACTTTAAAATTTCTAAATACACTTCATTTAAATCTTTTATTTGTTACCACTATTTTTTCATGAATACGGTTAAACATCATATATTAAGCTGATTGAAGCAAATTTTATTTCAAACTTTGAAGTACTACTTTAAACAAAACTTACCCTAGCCTCTAAGGTCTAAATAAAACTCTATCAATACTTTGAAATTCCTTTACCCCATTTTGATTAGGATAGTGCACCCATGATTATCTTATCATCTTCCACGGTCTAACAAATGGTTGGGCTAACCACTTTTATGGTTTAATAGCACCTCCTTAGGTGCTAAAAGTGCCTAGAAGTGAGCAAGGTCTCTGGTTTGAGAGCTGGGGTGGGTAGTGGTAGGGTAGATTTAGGAATTTCTAACTAAAAACAAGAGAGAGAGAGAGAGAGAGAGAGAGAGAGAGAGAGAGAGAGAGAGAGAGAGAGAGAGAGAGAGAGAGAGAGAGAGAGAGAGAGAGAGAGAGAGAGAGAGAGAGAGAGAGAGAGAGAGAAGAGAAGAAAATAAAGGAAAATGTTGGCCTAATGGAGCCTTGGAGGGACACATGCATGTTGTTACAATGGATGAAATTTCTTTGAATGTTTTTATTTAGGGATATTGAAATAGCTACGTAATGATGTTTTTGTATAGTTTAATTTTGTTGGTTTATTATATTTGAAAGTAAATTGTCAAAAGTTTTGTACCTAAATTAGTTAGCACTTTCTTATATTTTCGGTAAGATAGTCAAAATTTAAATTCCATTACCCCAATTATCAAATAAAAATAATTTTGATAAAAAGTATAGTTATACCTTGTTGTGCCAAACTTAAAAGTTTTAAAAAGTTCTACATATCAGAAAAAAATTAAATTTAAAAAAAATCACT